>JAEMBT020000009.1:4022241-4312241 GCA_018873245.2 Archegozetes longisetosus | reverse complement strand
AACTGAAGAACTGACAATGCAAAATATATTACCAGCGATTAATTGCGTCGCACAAACTTACTATTATTACTGAAGGGCCTCAAAACCTGTTTTAATATCAGAAATAAGAAACTTACACCTTCTAAGCATTGATTGAAGATATTGATCACTTTTTACTAAGCCTCGTAGAATGGATGCAATTAAGATTAATGAAGTTTCATTTAAATATAATAAACAAGTAATACTCAGTAACATTAGTGCGAAAATTAGTCAAAATGATGTCTGATGACCTAATAGTGTGTTCGTTATATCGAGCTTTTACTATAATTAGTTTTTACTTGAAGGCCAATTACTAAGTTAAATACTTAAAATTTCATTTTTTTCAACTGAAAAACTGGTAATGTAGAAGAATACATTAATCAGCTATTGAGTTACGTATAAAATCCTTACTGTAATTACAAGAAGGCCTTCAATACCTGTTTTACTATCAGAAGTAAGGAACTTAGATTTTCTAAGAATTGAGAAAAATATTAATAACTTTTATTAAATCTCGTGAAATGGATGTAATTAAGGTTAATGAAGTTTCATTTAAATATAATAAAGAAGTGATACTCAGCAACATTAGTGCGAAAATTAGTCAAAATGATGTCTACGCACTTCTTGGTCCGAGTGGTTGTGGAAAGACTACTCTTCTAAGACTAATTTTTGGTAGAATTAAACCTAAAATTGGTTCTATTACTGTTTTAGGCCATGAACCAGGTTTAGCTAATAGTTTGATAAGTTATATGCCTCAAGAATGTGCTCTATGTCTACAATTCACTGTTAATCAAACTTTTGATTATTTTGCCAGAATTTTTCAAATTTCTAAACAGGATTATATTAAAAGGTAAGAAAATAAAAATATAACTTATAATTTCTCAAATAATCAGCAACGTTTTTTAATACTCGTAAACACAACTTCAAATTTAATAACTTTGTCATTTACAAATATTCAGGTAATAATCATTATTTTTCACCTTACTTAATATTTTACAATTAACACGAGATGAGTGAATGTTTTATATAATTAACTTCAACCAGTTTATCAAAAAAACAGATTCATTTTATCTAAATTAAAACTTGTTAACAGAGATTTTCTGTTTAACAGAAAACAAAAATTAGATGAAGTCATGAGTATTCCTGAAGGCAATAAAATTATAAATGAATTGTCAGGAGGTCAACAAAGAATAGTTTCACTCGCAATCGCTTTACTTAATGAATCAAAACTTATAATTCTTGACGAACCAACTGTTGGAATAGATTTGATGACAACCAGTCAAATTTGGAAATATCTTTACAACAGATGTGAACAGGGATTGACTATTTTATTTGTTACACAATATATTGAAGAAGCGACTCATGCAAACAAAGTCGCATTCATGAGAAACGGAAAATTGTTAGTGGAAGAAAAACCTTCTGTTCTTATGGAAAAACATAATGAAATGAGTTTAGAAAAAATATTTCTGAAACTTTGTCTGATTGATGAAAGTATGGATAAAAGCTGTGAAACAGATAGAAATCAAGTTAATAATCACTTAAATTCGTTGACTTTGATCCAACTGAAGACAAAAAGTTAGAAAATATTTCTAAAGAACATAATTGGGGAACAATATTTTGGATCATCTTAATTTTGATTCGAAGGAATTTTCTGAAAATCAGTCAAATGGGTTATTCAAGTTTCCTGTTATTTCTATTGCCGGCCATACAGGCACTGACGTCTTGTCTGATGTTTAGCAAACCAATAACATATGTATGAATGTTAAGGCAATATTCTCAAGGCTATAAAGCTTAATTAATGTTCACGTTTCTAGCATTGCGTCAAAACTTTACAGCTATTAAATTAGAGTCTGTTTATAAATCTTTAATATAAACCCTATAGTGTTTTAAAACATATATTGAAAGGATCATTATTAAGATTTTTTATACATTTACCAGAATAATATTTGCTGAAAGAATTAATCGACCTTCAAAAGTATTTATGTTGTTCCTTTGAAATCATAGCTTTTATTTCAATTTGTAGTATTTTTGATTGAACCTCGAATTTCACAACTTGTTAATTAAGAATTAAGTCCGTTTAAGTCTTAAATGTTAGTGAAAGTCAAGACAAATCAAATTTATAATTGCTAACTGCCAGGTACTTAATTCAGTAAAAAATTAATCACTTTAACATGATTTTTCATGTAATTAGCATTCTATAAATCTTTACTTTATATAAGTCCTTTAAAGTCAGCTTTTTGGTAAATGGTGATAAGTTCAATATAACAACCTTTATGTTAAATATAACAAACCCTGTAACAGATTGATTATATACTTCTTTTATGTTACAATAATACAATTATTATATACTACAATACTACATTAAGTATCGGGGGTACGGGAAAGTAATGTCGTTGTTTATGTAAATCAAATGTAGATATTATTTATGGTATGTTTTCTTCTTCAGATGAGTTTATTTATTGATCTAAAGAACCACTATTTGCCATCAATTTTTTGACAACAGAAAGTTTTTCAATTCTTTAAACAAAAATATTTGACAACGACATCGAAGAGATCCTTATACAACATTGTATGCTCTATGAGTTTCGTAAGGGAAGTAAGGCCACGGAGGCCATCAAAAACATTTGTGGTGTTTATGGAGATGTATTGGGTGTTTGCAAATGTCAGCATTAGTTCAAGAAACTCCGATCAGGCGGTGTTGAGCCCTTAGAGGATCATCGTTCAGAAAAACCAGTAGAGCTGGACAGCAATCTCTTGAGGTCGGAGGTTGAATCGGACCCCTTCAAACCATTCAACAATTGGCAGAAAAACTTAACTCTTATTAATAGTTAAACTTTAATATCAGAGAAACTTAAATAATATTTGCGTTTAATAAAAAACAACATTACTTTTCGGTACCCCCAATACTTGGCATTTAGTAATTTTAAGTTTGATTTATCTCAACCTTCACTAACATTTAAAAGTTAAACGGATTTAATTCTTAATTAACAAATTGTGAAGTTCGCTGTTTAGTTAAAAATTAGTCGAATTAAGTCTTAATCATAAGATCTGATGGCCTTGAGTAACAACTAAGTTCATGATATTGTTTCTGTCAAGTTTTGATACAATATTAGAAATCTCATCAGAGAATGAGCCTTTATGATTATGTCGAGTATAATCTGATAAGATTTTGTCATTATAGATAGAAACAGCAATCTTTAATGAAGATATAGATCCATTTTATAGTCACAAATTTTTATCATCATTGATGAGCATTGATCAACACATCATTAAACCTGTCAACTATTCGACACTCAATTCAGCATTAAATTCCATACACAACAACAAAGCGATAGCAGTCATTCATTTCAAACAAAACTATTCTCAAGCTATTGATGACAGAATTGAAGATCCATTCAATATAGACAATAAAACCATAGATGAAAGCAGTTTGCATCTATATCTCGACAATTCGATAGCCATGTATAGTAACTACTTCATGGCTTCTTTACAAAAATCTTTAGAAAAATTTTTAGTTATGGTTTATAACGAAAAAAGTTCGACATCTTTTGAAACTCCGATATCAGTCCAGAAAACCTCTTATAGTGAAAATCTTTCGATTAAAGACTACTATTCATCTGGATTTCTATTATTTGCGTTATACCTTTCATCAATGATCACATCTTCTCTCGCATTATTAGTAGAACGAAAAGATGGTCTCTTTGAAAGGTCATTGATTGCTGGTGTCAGTTACAAATTGGTCCTAATATCACATTTAATAACTAGTATAATATTAGCACTAATGCAAATATTATTTATGTTTCTCATAGCTTTCTTCATATTCAGCAATAGAAATGAGGGCTCAATAGTATTATTATTTTTCTTCTTTTTATCTCAAGCCATCAATTCCATATCAACTGGATTTCTAATCTCCTCGATAGTAAATGACGAATATGTATCTCTAATACTCATAAGCTTTATAACGCTTCCACAGGTTTTTAGTTCAGGTATTATCTGGCCAATTGAATCTCTAGACAGACCCCTGAGAGACATATTTCATATGAGTCCCCTATTACAATCCGTCAAAGCGATCAACGATGTTATATTTAAAGGATATGGCTTAAGAAAACTTAGTGTCTTGCATGGATTTTTTGTTAATCTGTTTCCAAGTCTAATTTTTATAGCGTTAACTATAGTTATAATTAAGAAGAAATGATGAATTTATTCTTCATCTTAATTTCTACAATATTTAAACTTTTATATGTTTATTGCAAAATGAATTTTCAATTTTGTTTTCTGATGCATGATATCTGCGTGTTTTGCAATAGTTTATTAAATACTGTTTAAATTTATCTGATTTATACTTTTTGGAACAATTATACTTATTAGAACAAGATATTTATTTTATTCCAATTGTTAATTTACTTGGTATTTTAAAACATTTCATAAATGTATTATTGGATTTGATCAAAACAAACTCTAAAAAATTTCAATATATGTATTTCACATCATATTACAGTTAAGGTTATGTTACACTTATAGGGGCAGACCTATTCTAGACTTAAACAAAGTATCAATCACGATCGTTAAATGCAGCTATACATGTGCGATTGCACAGTAAATTATTATTAATAAGTCACAATTAATAGAAAGCTTACATAACAATCCAATTGATAGCCTAATTTTAATTTGAGGTCGCGTTGGTTTTAACAGCATCATAAACTTTGAGTCAACACTTGATGCATTTTCAATTTTGTCTTATTTCTAAAATACCATTCTAGTTATGCAATACTACAATCGATACTGTCGGCGGAATCAAAAATATTTTCCTTCTGGTCGACTTAATGTCAATCTTTCTCTCATTAAAAATCTTAAAGCAATGCCAATGAAAGAACATTGAATTCAACTGATACTGAGTTCGTTCGTCAATTCTATAGAACTAATAATTTCAAAATCTTTTGTTTCGACATCTCGAATCTTTGAAAAACTTATGTCGTACTGGTACTCGAT
Organism: Archegozetes longisetosus; assembly: GCA_018873245.2. NCBI lineage: Eukaryota > Metazoa > Arthropoda > Arachnida > Sarcoptiformes > Trhypochthoniidae > Archegozetes > Archegozetes longisetosus. The sequence goes on along the minus strand of JAEMBT020000009.1, from coordinate 4,307,237 downwards.
ATATGTAAAAGTAATTTCCTTACCTGTTGAATGATATTTTATTTTAATAGTAACTTGACTCAAATAAATAACAAAAACTTTAGGACTTTCTTGATCTAATGGATCAGTAATTGTTTAGGATTAGTATAATTACAAGTAATCATTTAGAGACAAAACGTGTAATTTATCTCTGTAATTACCCATCGATTAGATTCATGCTAATATGAAAATGAAAACATTTTAATAAAAAGGAGATGACCTTAATTTATATTAAGTACGACATAAGTTATTGAAAGATTCAAAAAGTGATAATCAAAACTTCGTAAAACTGCACGTCTTATCAAACAGAAGAGTGCACTCAATATAAAATTCTTTTAGGAGCTATTATATCCATTAACAACTGTTATTTAACTGGTTCAATTTTTAAGCATTATAATTTTACTATTAAAAATAGCTATTCTTAAAATAACTTTCAGAACTTTGATGTAGGATCAAATCTACTTAATTAATGAAAATTTTATTTTTCTGTCAATTCTTTAACTCTTATCATGAAAAAGTTAAGGTTTCGTAGTATTGCTTATCGGGTTCATAAAAAATTGCAATAAATTTCCTAATAATTAATCATTTTCTTATCTTTAGTACACTAAAGGATTAGCGTATTTCAGATATGAAAGTCGAGAAACTCTGTCTTTAGTTATTTCAGATTCATTAGGTTTTTAATACATCTGCACTAAAATTAATTCAGTGAGATTCATCCGAATTTACAGAGAGTCTATAAGATGAAAAACTTTACGTTCGTTGAAGATAAATGTCATGGTCAAAATCCTATTTAGATTTAATTAGGACATATAATCCGAGTCCAAAAGTGAAAAACCGCATGACTTGAGCTCAAAAATTAAATCAATCCGAACTTAATTCAAATAATAATAATAATTTAAAAATAACTAGATTTCTATAAAGCAAGTTGTTTTCCTAATAGTGATTTCAATGTCAGGTCACAAATAATTTATTCGAAACGCTTTCTCTTAAAGCAAAGATTTCGTATATTTTCGGTGGAGGAAACGTTGCATCTAGGGGGAACCCTTACATTTTTAAAAGGAAAAATGCCTCATTTATTAGTCATTACAAATATTTAGGTGTCAAACAATACTTTCTAATTTTAAAACATTGAAAATTATTAGTTATGGTTGATTTCAAAAGTCTTTTTTTTTCTTAGAATTGGCATCTTTCAAAGGTTATTCAAAAGTAAGAAATACTGATTTATATCAGATATGTCAAGGCAGAAAAGATTAATTCAATAACTTTTGATTTTAAACCACAGGTGCTCAAAACATTTAACTGGATTTCTTAATCCCTTATCAATTGTAGAATAAATTCAATGTTTGAGAAATATTTTCTAAGTATATTTTTCAAAATGAAAATTGAAAAACGGGACAACTAATTGTCCCGTCGAGAATTTCGGTTTGACGGGATTTCTGTCTTTCATCTTTAAATAGACGGGACGGGTTGTCATCCTAGTTGCATCAGTTCCGATATTCAGGTTGAGGGAAAATTCAACAAGTTTTTGAAAAATTGAGACAAGTTTTAAACTTATCGTTTAATATTACATATTATTTGTCAAGAGTAACAAAAGTTATAAATTTTGAAAATGATTAAGATGTTAACTACGTTTTACGTTGAAGATTTCGGTAGTCTTTAATTTACCTTGAAATAAAAATTAATTATCATTAAGTTTTTACTGATAATTTAGGTTTACTTGGTTCTCATTCGTTACCTTCGTTAAACAGAATTTAGAGAATGAAAAATGTAATCATAAGATTCAAACCTCTTAACTAAAATACAATGCTTTTCTCATAAACAGAAAGATGTTAAATTAAACTTTGTTACATTTAATAATTAATTTGAGCTGAGTTTTGGATCTGTTCTGTTAACCATCAATATTTAAAACTTAAATTTTGTTTTTCATAATTTTCTGGTTTATTGTTTGTTTTTAAAATTTGATTTCATTTTTTAATTTACCGAGAGTATCATTAGTTTAACTATTTTTCATTTAAAAGTCTACTCATCTCCTGCTCTCCTTTAAAAGAATATTTAATATGTCTATAAAATATTTTATCAGCTATTTTGTTGGGTTGAATCTAGATAAAAAGCTAATATAATTTTGATGAAATATCATAAGGATTTAGCTACAAAAAAAATTTCGAAATCGAGTGTAACATAAAGTGGCGAAGTATTTCGGAAAAGTCGTCGAAAGATATGCAATCGTATAGTAATTAACATTAAGACTTCACATAGTTTTTACAGAATTAATCTCACGTATCTTGAAGTTGACATCTTTCTTCAAGGTCAAGTTTACGGCTACATTAGAGTTGATGAAAAATTAATTGTCTTACAATCAGTGACGTTTTATCCTATTTTATCGATGAGTAAAATTCTTACAAAGCCTTAATTTTTTAATATATATGAACATCAAGCATCAAGATTTCTTTCCTTGCATCTGAACAAATACAGTGAGAGTTCAATATAACGAACACTTATGGGACGAAGTTTTTGTTCGTTACATCGGGCTGTATGTTATATCGAAAGTTAGAATATTTCAGATTCTAGAGCAGATGAATCAATAGCTAATATTAACACAATCAATAGAAATACTTATTTTTAAAAATCTGTTATCTTTGTCTGAATATTATTCTTAAAAACATTAAAACCTAAACCCAAGATCTAAAAATCAGAGTTTGATATCAGTCTTAAGTTGAAAACTTAATTTTCACCCTTCTAGAAAATTGATAAAAGCTCTATTAGTAAGAAATATGTAAGCTGCAGTCAAAACTTGACTTGGAAATAAAGTTATATATAAAGTTTGCTAATTAGCTCGAACTCTTTGATATAGCATAGAATAGGGGAACATTGTTTATTACTATAAAAAATAAACATAAACAATAGTAAATGCATATGTAGCTTTAGTCAATAATTTATTTTTTATATTAATTTACAATAAATCCCAATTTTTATGTCATATTAAAGAGTTTGCTCTATTTAGCAAACTTTAAGTATGCCTTTATTTCTAAGTCAAGTTTTGACTGCATTTCACACAAATATTGTTTATATCGAATGCTTACATACTTCGGTGTACCTATAGTGTGTTTGTTAATTCTTTTACACAAGGTTTGTTATATCGAGCTTTTACTATAATTAGCTTTTATTTGAAGGCCAACTACTAAGTTAAATACTTAGAATTTCATTTTTTCAACTGAAAAACTGGTAATGTAAAATATTTTAATCATCTATTGAGTTGCGTGTAAAGTCTTTACCTGTTATTACAAGAAGGCCTTCAATACCTGTTTTACTATCAGAAATAAGAAACTTAGATTTTCTAAGAATTGAGAAAAATATTAATCACTTTTTACTAAGCCTCGTAGAATGGATGCAATTAATATTAATGGAGTTTCATTTAAATATAAAAAACAAGTAATACTCAGTAAAATTAGTGCGAAAATTAGTCAAAATGATGTTTACGCACTTCTTGGTCCGAGTGGTTGTGGAAAGACTACTCTTCTAAGACTGATTTTAGGTAGAATTAAACCTAAAAATGGTTCTATTATTGTTTTAGGCCATGAACCGGGTTTAGCTAATAGTATGATAAGTTATATGCCTCAAGAATGTGCTCTATGTCTACAATTCACTGTTAATCAAACTTTTGATTATTTTGCCAGAATTTTTCGAATTTCTAAACAGGATTACATTAAAAGGTAAGAAATGAAATATACGAATTATGCCTTGCCAAATGATCAGCAACATTCTTTTAATACTCGAAAATACAATTTCAAATTTGATAAATTTATTTCATTTAAAAATAGCCTTTCAATTATCATTTTCCTTCATTTTTATAATAGCTTTCAATTAGAACGAGATAACTGTTTCTATATGATTAAATGCAACCATAATTATTCAGAAAACAGATTCATTTCATCTAAATAAAAATTTATTAATAGAGATTTTTCTGTTTAACAGAAAAGAAAAATTAGATGAAGTCATGAGTATTCCTGAGGGTAATAGACTTATAAGTGAATTATCAGGGGGCCAACAAAGAATAGTTTCACTCGCAATCGCTTTGCTTAATGAATCAAAACTTATAATTCTTGATGAACCAACTGTTGGAATAGATTTGGTGACAACCAGTCAAATTTGGAAATATCTTTACAACAGATGTGAACAGGGATTGACTATTCTATTTGTTACGCAATATGTAGAAGAAGCAACTCATGCAAATAGAGTCGCATTCATGAGAAACGGAAAATTGTTAGTGGAAGAAAAACCTTCTGTTCTTATGGAAAAATATAATGAAACAAGCTTAGAAAAAATATTTCTGAAACTTTGTCAGATTGATGACAATACGGATAAAAGCTGTGAAGCAGATAGAAATAAAATTAATTGTAATCTAAATTCGTTGACTTGTGATCCAATTGAAGACAAAAAGTTAGAAAATATTTCTAAAGGTCAGAATTGGGGAACAATATTTTGGATCATCTTAATTTTGATTCGAAGGAATTTTCTGAAAATCAGTCAAATGGGTTATCCAAGTATCCTGTTATTCTATTGCCAGCCATACAGGCACTGACGTTTTGTCTGACGTTCAGCAAACCAATAACATATGTATGAATTTCGAAACATTTTCCCCCAAGGCTACAAAGCTTCATCAATGTCGTGATTTCTTTTATTGATACTAAACTTTACAGCAATTAAATAAGAGTCTGAAATTAAGTTTAAGATCTTTAATATAAATAGTACTCTAGTACTGGTAAAGAAATTAGAAATTTTTATGCATCTAACAAACGATATTGATTGAAAATTCAACTAGATTTGAAAAATGTTTATGTTATACTTTTAAAATCATAATTTTTATTTTCCATCAAAGTAAATGTAATATTTTCGATTTAGTTAAAACTTAGTCGAATTGAGTTCTGACCATGAAATCTGTTGGCCTTGAGTTTCCGAACAATTGAGTTTCCGAGACTGTATTTGTCAAGTTTTGGCACAATATTAGAAATCTCATCAGAGAATGAGCTTAAGCCTTTATGATTATGTCAAGTATAATCTGATAAGATTTTATCATTATAGATTGAAACAGCAATCTTTAATGAAGATATGGATCCATTTTATAGTCACAAATTTTTATCATCATTGATGAGCATTGATCAACACATCATTAAACCTGTCAACTATTCGACACTCGATTCGGCATTAAATTCCATACACAATAACAAAGCGGTAGCTGTTATTCATTTCAAACAAAACTATTCTCAAGCTATTGACGACAGAATTGAAGATCCATTTAATATAGACAATAAAACCATAGATGAAAGCAGTTTACATCTATATCTCGATAATTCAATAGTCACTTATGGTAAAATTTCATGGCTTCTTTACAAAAATCTTTAGAAAAATTTTTAGTTATGGTTTATAACGAAAAAAGTTCGACATCTTTTGAAACTCCGATATCAGTCCAGAAAACTTCCTATAGTGAAAATATTTCTACTAAAGACTACTATTTATCTGGATTTTTGTTACATATGCTATATTTTTCATCAATGATCATATCTTCACTCGCATTACTGGTAGAACGAAAAGATGGTCTCTTTGAAAGGTCATTGATTGCTGGTGTAAGTTACAAATTGGTCCTAATATCACACTTGATATCCAATATAATATTAGCATTAATACAAGTATTACTCATGTTTCTCATACTTTTCTTCACATTCAACAACAGAAATGAGGGCTCAATAGTATTATTATTTTTCCTCTTTTTATCTCAAGCCATTAATTCCATATCAACAGGATTTCTATTATCCTCGATAGTAAATCATGAGTTTGTATCACTAATACTCACAAGCTTTATAACACTTCCACAACTGTTTAGTTCAGGTATCATTTGGCCGATTGAATCGCTGGACCGACCCCTGAGAGACATATTCTATTTGAGTCCTCTATTACTACCTCTTAATGCGATTAACGATGTTATGTTTAAAGGATATGGTTTACGAAAACTTAGTGTATTGTATGGGTTTGTTGTTAATCTGTTTTCAAGTCTACTTTTTATAGTATTGGCTATAATTCTGATTAAGAAAAAATAATAAATACATTCTTCGCCATAATTTTTGGAATATTTAAAGCCGCTCAATTTGTTACGGATTAATGAGGATATATACAATATTTTAAGTTTCTATTTTATGTTAAACTCAATTATCTAATGCTCATGTTCTTACGTAATTATATTATTAGAAGTAGTGGTTTGAGTGAAGAACTGAAAACAGGATCATATGATCAGACTTTTCAAGGCTTTACTCTCAGCTAAATAACAATCGCATAATAGAAGAGAAGAGAAAGAATGGGACATTAGGTGTAGGTATCGCGAAAAGAGACCTTTCCACTTTTAAGCCAAGTGGTGGGTTTAATGTAAAAGAATAGATGTAATATAGAACTTATTTTTTCATTTAATTATTTTTATTATATTAATTATTGAATTTATACTTTATATCCATCTTAAATTTATTGGCAATGTACCACAATTTAAAGCTTTTATACTAAATAGTTTGAATATCTATTTTGATGATAATTAAAAGTTCATTAAATTGAAGTATTTTTAAGGTAATGATTAGGAGCGTTAGTCTTTTTTTCAGGTCATCTCAGTGCGACAAGTATATTGCAAAATAAATTGAAACTTTCATTTTATTTGATGTTTGATGCTAGCGTGTTATCCAATAGTTTGCTAAAATCTATGTATCGAGTGAGGATAAAAATTTTGTAAAAGTTCACGTGATAGTATCTCTTGTTGCCGAATCCTTCAAATAATTTTCTATACACCAATATAAAGCCAATAATTTCTACTTTTGATTGGTGTGAAATATTTTATGCAAAAATTAATAATACAAAGTATGGATAATTTAAATTAATATGAACGCCGAGAAATGATTGGAAAATTTTACATTATAAATTGATTTCAATGATCGTTCTAATGCATATTTTAAGATCGCGGGGCGATATTAATGCAAAAGTGTATAAAACTGAGTGTATTACGAAGAAGTTGATGCCATTTATCCGTAAATTCCATTATGTCCGGAGTTTTATATTCTGGTCCGACTTGGCATCAGCTCATTATGCTCGAGACCATTGAAGTTTACGGTAAGCTTTATATGCGATATATGCAGCGCAACGAAAATCTCCTTTTGGTTCCGTCTATAGAAGAACTTTGGGCTGAAATCAATAGTAGAGTTTATGCAAATAGATGGACAGTAACTGTGGTTGAGCAACTAGTTAAAAGAGTCAATCTTAAACTCAAAACGTTCAACCTAAGTTATTTCCAGTGCCTTTTTGTGGGAATGAGAACTAAAGTCCGTTAGGTTGCTGAAAATGATACCAATTCAGTTCTTCGATAAACAAATATAAAAATACTTCTATTTTTCTAAAATAATATATATTTACCGGTTTATCTGACATCCATTTACATGCAATTATATGTCGAGAGGACTATAGTGTAACTAGACCTCGAGGTATATTTACATGTAACTATAACTCAAGAGCTTCATAAGTTTTACTAAAATAATGGTTCTCTCGAGGTATGGTGACATTTAAGTAATAAAGTGAGTTATTTTTACCAAACTTTAAGCTAAATGAAAGTAAAACTGTAAAAATGTTTGTATCAAAAAGTTTTTGATACATGAAAGTAAGTTCTAACAAAGAAAGTCATGCTTTTAGTGACTAATAAAAAAATGAGTGAACAAACGGCAAATGATTGTTCTGATAATACTTCGCTGATAATTAATGAGATATTAGATAAGTATTAATTACCAGTAAAAGTCTTAATAATCATTAACGCCCACATTATTACAGAAATTAAAATAATTACAGAAAATAAAATACAGTTACACATAAATTAAACCTCAAGATATAATTACATGTAAAAGCATATTTTCTGAGTCTAAGTCAAAACATTAACTATTAAACTATAGTGACATATAAGACGAAGTCAGGTAAACCGGTAGTTTGGCTATTACGAGTAAAATAATGAATTACTGACTGGATTTACTTTTGCAAAATTGATATCCTCATCCGATAAGTATATTTAGTGACAATTTATGTTATGAATTCTAAGTAAATACGTACTTTTTCTATCTCAACATCATATATCATTAAAATCTATTCAACTTGTGAAATAAGCCTGTAAATTCTCTCTTTTATTTTGCATAAAAATGGATATTTTTTTCTAAAATTTAAACTACACGCATATTTCACCAATTTATTATCTATCTAAATATTTTTGTTTTTTCTCTTAAGATTTACTTTTGGCAGTGTATTTTTGATAAGCTAGCTTTTTAAAATTCTCGTAAATAAGCTTTGAAATAGAAATACACAGTGGCTGAGCTAGTAGAAATCTTCTGTGTTTGGTTACTACAAACTCAAATCTCTCACTAACTTCAAGTAAAATCTGCATATTTATAAATGATATAAATACAAAAAGAATTATAACACTAACTGATTCGAATTTACCTTATGGTTTCATTACCACTCAAAGTAAAACTTTTAATGGCCTTCTCTTGATTCATATAATATTCCTCAATTTTAATGTTGCCCTAACTTGGTGATTGGCACCTTTTCATAAGTCATTTTATTATTAATACTTATATCGAAATTCTCACTTACGAACAACTTCACATAGTTTGGTATATTCAAAGCAATCATGTGGTAGGAAGCAAAAAGTTGGTTTACTTATGATTTGTAAATGACCAACTTTAATTAAATTCGTATAATCATCTGATTAGGAAATCATGAAAACTCATAATAGATAAATTTCAAATTGAATTTATATTTAGATTATAAAATCCAGCGACAGGTAATTATTGTTCACGATACAAAAGAAGTGAAAAAATATATTATTAAATCAGAAAATTTTTGCTCTTTCATAACGCTTTATGTTTTATATGTAGTTATTTTGCTCTTTCTTTTGAGATTTATGTAACAACAATTTCAAAGTTTCTGAAGTTTATTTTTAGCTCAATCAAATAAATTTTTATGATTTTTATCTTAATATAAATAAGATAAATTCCAAATACTCTTTTTAAACGTAATTAATCTCTAGCCATAAGATGTATTCCAAATCAATTCTGTAATTTGAGTGAATCAAGAATTTTTAAAATGTGTGGGTTTATGTATTTGCCTAAACTGTTTGCAAAGAGAAAGTCTGAATGTGTCCAAAGTCTATATGGAACAATATAGTCTTCATACAAAGGAACTAGAAATGAAACATTTTATCAAATCTTAGTCATTATATTCAAACTAAAATCTAATCTATTATTACCTTTTAATTGATTTCTTAGTAAATCAATATCCCCTTGATCAGAGAGATAATCATTTAGACCTGACATTAAAACAATATATTTTGAATCAATCTTTGATAAGTCATAATTTGGTGGTTCTGGTTGTCTATAAATTTTTAGATTTTTCTCTACTCCATAATCATAATAAGCAAAGTTTCCTATGTTAAGGACTTGTCCGCAGTGGGCTAAAGCTAGCGATGAAGTGCTGTCCGGGAAGCGAGCAAATAGACGAGGAATAAATGTCTGAAAAAGATTTCATTTTGTTTGAAAAATTCTCATCTCAACTCTAAAAACCATATCATAGCAAGTAATGAACTAATCCTTACTTTATTAAGATTTGGATAATCAAAGCCTCCAAATAAAAAGTCGAATAAAACGCAGAATTCTTTAAATAAAGAGTTACCACAAAAATATCTTCCGATCAAGATACTAAGTGGTCCAAGTGCTGGAAAAGGTATGACTTCAGAACTGAAAAAAAAATTTGATTTGATCTGAAGTAAAATTTAAAAATTCTGTTAACCTCAACAACGGCTCGAGCGATGTTATGAATCTTAGTAAAGGAGATTTGACGTGTGAAAGATATACAAAAGGGCCCATAGCTATGAATGGTTTGATTAGTTTAGAATATTCTGTTTGTGATGATAATAGTTGAAAAGAAATTAGATTTCCCAACGAGTGACCGATATATCCGATCGTTTCTATGATATTAATTGTTTTATAATAAAATTTCACTGAATTACCAAAATTTGAATAAGTTTTACCGCTGTTTGTAGTTTGCAAAACATACTGAATCATTGCTGTTAAGTCATAAGCACTGAAGTGATCCATAGTGAATGACCAAAACTTCTTGTCTAAGAAAAGATGTAAATTTTACAAAACCTATTCCTATCAAAATCCTGTTCCCTTCTCAGACCTCTATCTGGATCAAGAAATAGGTGTGATGAATACTTATTTCCTCTGATATTTCCTATCCATACATCATAGCCGCACGCAGACAATACAAAAGCTGATGTTCGTCCATAAGAATCAATTGAAGAACAATTATTAACTAACGTATTATCTTCAACGTAAATGCCATCACTCTCTATGATACCTGGACTTGTGATAAGCCACATGTCAGAATTTTGAATGAACCCGTGTTGTAAAAGGATTGGATAGGGTTTTGATGATTTCTTCAGATAAGGATTTATTATACGAAATATCGTTATTATATATCCATCTTCTGTTATCACATTATGTGTTTGTGATATAAATCCACGTGATTCTATCAGTTCGGACTTTAAACGATAGTTATCATTTTAATTATAAATAATATAATCATATTTTTAAATTAATACCGAATTGCGATCAATATCAGGATCATTACTAAACAGTTCAAAACAATTAACAACAGAAATCAGTATTGAAATGAATAGTTTAATGACAAGTAGATTAAATAAAATCTTTGTGTCCATTGCAGATCGAGAAAAGGTTTAGAAGAAAACTTTTCATCCAATGTTGAGAACATAAAATTTTATGTTTAATAAAACTATAAAAATTCAGTCATAATTTATGTTTTGACTTCATGAATAGTTAGTTGAGCCCTCATTTCTCTTGAATTTTCAGTCTAGAAATTTGTAATTCTAATTAATTTTAAATGAGTTCAAAAATCTTTTAAATTAATTTTGAAGAAAATTTTCATAATCTATTAATTAAATTATAAGATGGCCCTATTTGATTAATATAATTACTCTTAATAGTATTAAAATAGCGAAAAATAAATTATCAAATATTTTTGATACAATCCTGAAAGGCTAAGAACTTTCGTATCTTCAAAAATTACGAACTTTAGCCTATAATGTTATCAGACATTAGCAGAATAGTCCAGACAATTGGATCTTTAAAACTAATTTATATTTTCGAATAGGTTGCATTTTAACTTGTATAGTCAATGGTTAAATCTTAAATTTGTTTTACAATTCAAATTTAACAACTATTTACTACAGTTAAGCCTTAATATGATGAAGTCCCACAGACAGATAATTCACGTTCACTATAACAACGTTTCACCGTAAGGAGCATCACTATATTAAAATGTTACTGTATCAGTAAGTAAATTTCTTAAACAGCTTTACTAAGGATTTTATTATGTGTTTATCAAAGTATCGCTAAGTTTTATAAAAGCAAGCTTAATATATAAAATATCATATCTTAACTATTTAATATAAACTCTTCTGACGATTTGAATGCAAAAACTCTCCCTAATATTAAATTATAAAACTTAAAAGTAGAATTCAAATTAATATTTGTTAATATTTTGTTAGATTCAAATTAAGATTTTATGAGTGCTTAAAAATGAAAATGAAAGTTTAGTCTTTTCAGGAGTAAGCAGAAGTTTTAGATGCCTGCATCTTTAGGTCAATTAATGCCTGCATCTTTAGGTCAATTAATGCCTGCAATTAAATAAAAAAGGAAAACTCAGTTTTAAAAAATTTTGATCAATTAGAATTACAGGATAATAACACGTTAAAAATGTGTGAAGTTTTAAAATAATCAAGAGTTAAGGTTCTCGAGTTTTTTCAACAACTTTTATATAAATTTACTATCAAGAAATAAAGTCCTTCCTATCAATAAGATATTCTTTTCTTCATCAAATTTGATAAGAGAACTATGAGTATGAAAATCTTATCTTTTATTATAACATGTTATACTTTTAAAATATCCAAATAGAAAAAAATATAACAGAATTATCAAAATTTCTTAGAAGATTTAAATTCATTAGTAAATTAAATATGTCACTAACATTTAGTATATGACCCAAAGATATCTATGGCAGATTGATCGCTTCGTGATATGTATTACTCATATTTGATTTTATATGTAACAAGAGTTTTCAAAGAAAAGCTTAACCTTAATATCTGTTTGACCAAACCTTTCAGCCCATCTTTTAATAGCATTATAGTCTAAAGTGCATGCGATATTTCTAGATTCTACACCTTTTCCTAACATCATAATAATTTGATTGCGATTAATTTCAGTGATTTGCTGGCCATTAACTCCATGCACATTATTAAGAAATTATGCATTTTATTTTATCGTAATGACATGTGCTTTTTAGCAAAAGATGTGCACTTTATGTTTTCAATACTTTACGAAAACACCTTTTTTCGTAATACTCAACTTTTATTCTTTTGATAAGACCGCCTTATATCACGTTAGATAAAAATTTAAAAGTCTTAATTTCTTACCAATTATTTTATGAAAAGAAAGGGTTTTATTTCTCAAGTGCACATCAAAATCTATAGAACAATAATACGTAATGGCGTTATGCAGTCGCGTAACCCTGAGTAATTTGAATTGAGATTTAGCACATTTTCTAGAAAATACATTGAAAATTAAGCCCAGTTACTTAGTACTTCTGTTTTCTCATTGTCATGTTCCTTATATGTGTTATTAGTATAATAAATCACATTAACTATTCTATACTTTCAATATATATACAGAAATTTGTGGTTTCTTGCAACTTTTAGCGATCAAACATAAAACACCGAAATTGGATCCTCGGGCCTCAATCATGCATGTGTAAATTCTGTCATGTGGTTTAATTTGTTTATCACGTTTTTAAAATTTAAACTTAAAAGAAACTCCAAACCAATTCTAACATTTAATGCCTAACTATACATTTGAAAATTTGCGCTATAATGCATTGTAATAATACATAAAAATAATACAAAATAACAATTCATAATGCAAGATAAATAAAAATTGACGAATTAATTAATTAAAAGAATCAAGAATTCTGAGAATGTGTGCGTTTATGTATTTTCCAACATTAAGAGCGTAGAGAAAGTCTGAATGTGACCAAGGTCTATGTGGAATTACATAGTCTTCATATAAGGGAACTAAACAAATACATGAAAAATTTCAATATTGAATGTTTAGTAAAATGTTAAACATCAAAACCTGATAATTGACTTCTAAGTTCATCAACATCAGTTGGATCCGAAAGAATATCTTTCAGACCTGACACAAGAACGATATATTTCGAATCAATTTTAGATAAATTATAATTTGGTGGATCAGTTTGGCCATAAACTTTCAAATTTCTCTCCATTCCATAATCATAATAAGCAAAATTTCCAATATTTATTCTTTGACCTATGTGTGCCGCAACTAGTGATGTCGGGTTATCAGGATAGTGAGCAAACAATCGAGGAATCAGTGTCTGAAAAATTTTATTAAAAATTCTTACTTCAGTAATGCCTGCTTTTATCCCAGATTTCAGAAAAAATCAAAACTTCTCACAATGTAACATCAAGTACGAACGTCTTAAATTTTTAATTTTTTTTATAGAATCAATCATAGGTACATTTTAATACAAATACTAATAAAATTAGCCGCCAATGCGTTACATGGCATTTCTTGCAACTCTATTTTTTAAAAGCTATATCGATTACTGGTTGATTAAAAGGTTAGCTAAAGAGGCTTCGTAGCTCTGAGACAGTGCGTTGGGTATCAAACCTCTAGGTCTCGGTTACGGTACTTTCATATTCAAGTTTTATCTCTGAAACTTTTAGGTAAAGTTTTTCCTTAAGAGATTTCTTCAATTTATGATTATTTTTTCTAAACTTTAAATAGTTGAGAACATTATAACAAAAGATCAACTAGAAAATGTTTAATTGTGATAATGATAATTACAAAGAATATGACTGAAAATTAATGACCACATTATAATTATATTATTTCTATCTTCCTAAGTAATGTCAATTACTTCGATAAAAATATATATTAAAACATTAAATGAACTCATTTTCAAAATTGAATATTATTCAAATTCAAGCGATATGTTTACAAATAAAAAACACATGTCTTGCATGTAAAATATATGAAGAATTAAAAGAAAAGTTTCAGAGGTAAAAATTCGAATACGAAAGTATTAAATCCGAGACCTAGAGATTTGATATCAGACACACTACTCAGAGCCACGAAGCTGCTTTAATTAGCATAATATTCAAGCAGTAATCGATATAACATTAAAAAATCAAATTGCAACAAAATATAAGTTATGTGACGCGTTGACAGCTAAGCTTTCAGTACGCGTTTTAAAATTTACCTACGATTAATTTTATAAAAAAACCTTCAAATTTATTACTTTCGTTCCTAATGCTCAATCGTCAGTATGAATGATTTAGGATTTATTATTGCTTACAAAATCTAACTGTTGATAATCAAAACCTCCAATCAGAAAGACAATTAAAACACATATTTCTTTGAACAAGGAGTTTCCACAAAAATATCTTCCAATTAATTGCGGAAGAGATCCAAATCTTATGACTGGTATCAAGTTTAAGCTGTGAATAAACTAATTATTTTTTGCTCTAAGTGAAAATTCTTCAATGGCTTAACCTTAATAGAGGTTCGATCAATCCAAATATTCTTAATATGGAAGTAATTTTTGAAAGATATACAAAAGGTGCCAATGCTATGAAAGGTTTGATTAAATTTGAATATTTATTTTGTGCTGATAATAATTGAAAAACGACTGTATTCCCTATCGAATGACCAATATATCCTATAGTTCCTAAGAAATCATCAATATAAGAAATTATTAAATATTTTAGTCACTTGTGACAATTTTTCAGCCATTTACCGCTTTCTGTAGTTTTCAAAATATACTGAATCATAGCTGTTATATCATAAGCACTGAAGTGATCGATGTTAAATGACCAAAACTTTAGGTCTAACAAAAATTTTTATGCTTTTTTTTATAAAACTTAATAATAATTTTAAAAACCTACTTAGAGATGAATCAATTTTACAAAATCTAATTCAAACGTATATCTCATTTCCTCTCATACCTTTATTTGGGTTTAGAAATAGATGAGATGAATACTTAGTTCCTCTAAAGTTTCCTATCCACACATCAAAACCACAGGCAGACAATACAAAAGCCAGTGTTCTTCCATAAGAATTTATTGACGAGCAATTATTAACTAAATTATTGTTTTCGATATAAACACCATCATTACCAATGAAACCGTAATCTGTGATAAGCCATACGTCGGAACTTTGTGCAAATCCATGTTGCAAAAAGATTGGATAGAGTTTTGATGATTTCTTCAGATAAGGATTTATTATACGAAATATCGTTATGACATATCCATCTTCTGTTATCACATTATGTATTTGTGATATAAATCCACGTGATTCTATCAGTTCGGACTTTAAACGATAGTTATCATTTTAATTATAAATAATATAATTATATTTTTAAAATAATACCGAATTGCGATCAATATCAGGATCATTACTAAACAGTTCAAAACAATTAACAACAGAAATCAGTATTGAAATGAATAATTTAATGACAAGTAGATTAAATAAAATCTTTGTGTCCATTACAAATTGAGAAAAAGTTTAGGAGAAAATTTTTTATTCAATGATAAGAACATATAATTTTATGCTTATCAAAACTATTAAAATTCAGTCATAATTTATGTTTTGACTTCATGAATAATTTGTTGAGCCCTCATTTCTCCTGAAATTTTAATCTAGAAATTTGTAATTCTAATTAATTTTAAATGAGTTCAAAGATCTTTTCAATTAATTCTGAAGAAAATTCTCATTTCTATTAGTTAAATGATAAAATGGTTCTATTTGATGGACCCTTAATATAATTACTTTTAAAAGTATTAAAATAGCTAAAAGATGTGTTATCAATAGTGTTCCCAGGCCATTTTGTCGCTAAACTTGAGAACTTACAAAAAATGCCAATTTTCGCCCTGAGTTCGCCTTGAGATTAGTAAATTAAATAAATAATAATGTAACATATTTTAACTAATAAGCTGTTTATTAATTAAACGCTTTACAAAACAAAATTCTATTATTTATAAAATCTATATTTTTGCTGTGATTTGGCTGCAGTAATACAACTTTTGTTATCAAATCATAGCTTTTTATGCAAAATATTTGCACAAAACTATTTTAATAATTAGATTCTGTGTATATACACATTCTATGCACCAACCCATTATTGTTAGTATTGATTGCTTATCATAAGTGACATTAGTTTACAGTTTAGTGCATAAATATGCATTGAGTTTTTTGCCAAAATTTTTAACTTGAGATTCTATTTTCAAGTTATATGACTCAACTTGAGGCCTGAGATGGACCTCAATAACTTGAGAATCAAGCTGAAAACTTGAGACCTGGGAACACTAGTTATCAAATGCATTTGATACAATCCTGAAAAGCTAAGAACTTTTGTTTCTTCAGAAATTACGAACTTTAATTAGTTTATTTGACTATAGGGAGCTTCATTCTACAGAGGTATTAATGTATTAGTAAGATAACAATCTTAACTAAATGCTTGTCTATGTATTATTAAATTTTACAAAATACAAAATTTATAAGAAATGAAGCATTGGATTATCAATATATGCCAGAGCTTTTAAACACATTATTTTCATTGATGAGGGAGTCATATTTTAATTAAATAAATTTGAGAGCGTACGAAAAGATCGATAAAAACTTTATATAATAGAAAGTAACTTTTGCGAATATTTTAGATTAATACTTATAATCTTCAATATAAAAACGTTTAAATTTTTCTCAATAACTTTATATTGATTAATATGACCAAATTGATAGTTATTTCGCCGTTTAATACGTAAATCTATATTTACTTAATGCTTATTTTGATCGAAAGTTTGATTAAATGACTTTTATGTTTACTCTATGATAGTATTCGAGCATACATTCTTCTTTGAACTTTATTTCTAACAAGCAGTTGATCTTAAGTGTTACTCGGCTTTCTATAAAAAGATATCAGATATTAATAAGTTATTATAAAACGAATTAATCCATAACAAAATGGCTGCTAATGTGGCCATCACTCCAAGAACATGTGATCAAGATGTTTTAATCTGCTCTATTTTATCTGTTTCAATATGAATACTAAGTAATATTTTATTAAAATAAATTTTAAGTTACATATTTTAAAATTTGCCTACATTTGTAATGAATAGTTTATATTTCAGAAGCTAAGTATTTTATGCAGTGATAATAAATGAAACTAATGAATTTATTAGATATCATAATAATGATAAATGTTGTAAAAATGATCAAAACAAAGATATTGCAAACAAATATTACATTTGATTAAAATACGATTATTACAATAATGACAATTAGTTCTATTTATTTTTAGTGTCTCTAAAATTTTGATACTTTCAATTATTGCTTAGTTTAGTTTATGAGTCATTTCTGATACTAATACTTAGTATACTTCCAATAGTTATTTATTTAATCGAATTGAGATAAATTCTGTTAAAGTTGACAGAAATATTTTCTATTTTAACCGAAGATTGGTGATATTTTAGCGATTCGTTTAATTATAAACTAACATTCACCTAAAGTTCTTTTATTTAAATTTTTATGAATATCCATGTTATTAGTGCTATGGTTTTTATAAAAATGTATAGAGTATTTGGTATATTATAGAAAAGTCTTACCGCTGCGTACCCGGACTAGTCATCGTATTAGCAGCTAATTTTGCTATATATCATCTTATTAAGTGTTACACTATTTAATGGTATATTTCTCTTTCAAAGATCAGGAACTAGATTCTCGAACGATTGTAAATTGTAAAAAATAAGATGACTGAAAATAATTGATCATTTTCTTATGTATTCTTATTGTACACTTGCTAATTTTGTAAAGTTTACAAAATGCAGCCTCAGTATAACTCTTAAGTTTCATTACTTTTAAGTCAAAGGAATCTCTGACATGAATTATGATTCTATCCTTCATATAATACCTTTACTGATGAATATAAACTCTCACAACAATTCAAATGTAATACACTCCTCCTAATGTTAAAATACGAAACTTAACTATAGAACGTGAATTAATATTTCAAAAGATTTTATGTGATTTTAAGGAAAATTAAAATTAATCCACGGAACTAACAATCATATAAACCAGTTCTAACTAATGCAAAGCAATTTTAGAGATTTTTGTTAGTAAAATACTAAATGTCCGAAATATTCTTTGAGAATATTGATTACCGAATTTCGATCTATATTCGAATCAATACTGAATAGTTCAAAACAATTAAAAGCAGGGGATTCTCTTAATGTCGTTATAAACGTGAGCAGATATAGTCGGAAATAATGAGTTGTATTTCATTTCAAAAATATTATCAACTTTTATAGCAAAGTGAGATTTCGAATTGTTTATATAAGTGATAAATTCAATTTTGCTTAAATATACTCCTTATTAACAAAAATCGCAACATAGAATATCATTAATTATAAATACCATCTAAAATTCAATTTTGAGACAGATTCTTAAAAAACAATTATTAAATCTTCTCTCCTCTTTTTTACGAGTTATTCTATTACTTTGCATTAATAAATTGTTTAAAGCCTACAATATATGTGTTTATCAATGCTCATGATACATATAATATACACCATCAAATTCAAGAGTAAAGTGCCTCTTAATATATATACTGCTCTGTACAGCAAGGATTTTGATTGGAAAATATGCTCAATTTAATTATAACACCTACATGCTTTATACGATTCATAGGGGTAGATGTTAAATCATGTGTGAATCATATTTAAACTTTTTTATATCAATAACGCCAGTCTATACAGTCGACTAGCTAAACTTCTTCGCTTTAAAGTCTACATTAAAGGTAAAATTATATTTCAATTTTGATAGTAATATTTTTCAGATGTCATCAGAATTTATTTTTGAAATTTTTAATTTTTATTTTAATTAACTTTCACTTGTCCTCTACAGTTTATTTTTGCAAATTAGTCTAGAATCTTAAAACTCACAACAATTAATTAATTCATCAATTAAAAGAATCAAGAATTCTAAGAATGCGTGCGTTTATGTATTTTCCAACATTAAGAGCGTAGAGAAAGTCTGAATGTGACCAAAGTCTATGTGGAATTACATAGTCTTCATATAAGGGAACTAAACAAATACATGAAAATTTTCAATATTGAATGTTTAGTAGAAGGTTAAACATCAAAACCTGATAATTGACTTCTAAGTTCATCAACATCAGTTGGATCCGAAAGAATATCTTTCAGACCTGACATAAGAACGATATATTTCGAATCAATTTTAGATAAATTATAGTTTGGTGGATCAGTTTGGCCATAAACTTTCAAATTTCTCTCCATTCCATAATCATAATAAGCAAAATTTCCAATATCTATTCTTTGACCTATGTGTGCCATAACCAGTAATGCCTCGTCATTAAGAGAGTGAGTAACCAATCGAGGAATCAATGTCTGAAAAAAATTTATTAAAAGTTTCTCTATTTAAACTATAAGTTTATTTTTATCTTATATTTCAGATAAAGAGTATTTTGAGATCTCCTCTGTATAAATGGTTTAGGATTTATTATTGCTTACAAAATCTAACTCTTGATAATCAAAACCTCCAATCAGAAAGACGACTAAAACACATATTCCTTTGAACAAAGAGTTTCCACAAAAATATCTTCCAATTAATTGCAGAAGAGGTCCAAATCTTATGACTGGTATCAGGCTTGAGCTATGAATTAATTATTTAATTATTTTCTACCCTAATTGAAAGTTCTTCAATGGCTTAACCTTAATAAAGGCTCAATCAATCCAAATATTCTTAATATGGAAGTAATCTTTGAAAGATATACAAAAGGCCCCAATGCTATGAAAGGTTTGATTACTTTTGAATATTCTGTTTGTGTTGATAGCAATTGGAACATAACTGCATTCCCCATCGAATAACCGATATATCCAATAGTTTCTAAAAGAACTTATATCATTGTTTCTATCTTTATTTAAAACTCTGTATTATTGACCTAAATTATGTTAATTATATATTTAAACTTTTTCAATCATGATGTCACGCATCTTGATGGTTGTGCAAATTAGAGGAAATTCAAAAGATTCTGAGATTCTTAACAACTTTTCATTATTTAGTAATATTTTCGCTTTTGTTGAGTTTAAAGAGAGAGATTAAGAATTTCAGAGAGAATTGAGAAGAGAGAGAGAGAGAGAGAGAGAGAGAGAGGTGACATAAGTTTCCATTTACCGCTTTCTGTAGTTTTCAAAACATGTTGAATCGTAGCTGTTATATCATAAGCACTGAAGTGGTCGATATTAAATGACCAAAACTTTGTGTCTAACAAAAATTTTTATGCTTTTTTATAAAACTTAATAATAATTTTAAAAACCTACTTAGAGGTGAATCAATTTTATAAAATTCAAGTCAAACATAAATCTCATTTCCTCTCATACCTTTATTTGGGTTTAGAAATAGATGAGATGAATACTTAGTTCCTCTAAAGTTTCCTATCCACACATCAAAACCACAGGCAGACAATACAAAAGCCAGTGTTCTTCCATAAGAATTTATTGACGAACAATTATTAACTAGATTATTGTTTTCGACATAAACACCATCATTACCAATGAAACCGTAATCTGTGATAAGCCACCCATCGGAATCTTGCGCGAATCCATGTTGCAAAAAGATTGGATAGAGTTTTGATGATTTCTCCAGATAAGGATTTATTATACGAAATATCGTTATGACATATCCATCTTCTGTTATCACATGATGTGTTTGTGATATAAATCCACGCGATTCTATCAGTTCAGACTAATGCAGAAGTAATTTTTGAGGTTTATCTCATTAAAATTCTAAAAAGCCTCTGATATAAGCTTTGAAAATAAA
This sequence comes from Archegozetes longisetosus, assembly GCA_018873245.2. NCBI lineage: Eukaryota > Metazoa > Arthropoda > Arachnida > Sarcoptiformes > Trhypochthoniidae > Archegozetes > Archegozetes longisetosus. Next base: position 4,286,163 of record JAEMBT020000009.1, on the reverse strand, counting down.
TTTTTACCGAATTTCGATCTATATCTGGATCATTACTGAATATTTCAAAGCGATCAAAGGCAGAGAACCCTCTCAGTGAATATAAATATAAAAAAAATTTGGTTAGAAATAATGAGCTATATTTCATTTCAAAAATGTCAACTTTTAAATTAAGTAAGATTTTGAATTATTTATAACGAAATCACTAAGCGATAAGTTTAATTGCGTTTAAGTGTAATTCCTTCTTAATAAAAATCATGTCATTAATTTTAAATACTATGTAAGATTCTATTTTGGGACAGGCATTTATAAAAGCTATATTTTATTCTTCTTTCAGTGCGTCTAACTCCAGAGGACAATCTATATCTAATATACAAATCATGATGAAAACAAAATATGAATTTATTATTCAACCCTCATAAAACGAATTTTTTGCTAACATTATTTAATTTTTGTGAAATAAAACTAAAAATTTTCATATCCATTTACTTTTATATTCTTCTGTACCATACTCTCTATAATTTGATAATTAAAAAAAATTTTAATGAAGAAGGTATCCAAAAGATATTTAGTCAAAGCTATTCTTTATAACACTTATTGATCTGAAACCTTTATTTTAGTTAATTAAATTTCATTATTTTTGTCAAATATTTCTAAAATTAAATTGAAATAATGAAATTCTTGTGAAATATTTTATTATTCACTGCAAGTAATTATTAGCTATTAAGAAATTTTGTATTCATATCAAATAAAACAATCGATAAATAGTACGAAATATTTCAATATTTCTGTTGCTGAGGAACAAATCTATTACTAGACTTATGACTATAGCTTCGATTCAATCTTATAAATTATTTTGCTTTCAAAAGCTAGTATTCTCTATCAAGACTTGATAATTAACAAGAATCAAGAATGAAGCTTAATCAAAAATTTGATGCTAATTTACTGATCAACAGTATTGGTAAACCTTTATATAATTTTGGATTAGTTTATAAATACTTTATACTATCAAGTTACAGAAAATTCTATATGCAAATGTTGAAGAATTTGATGCTATTTCTATTTTTAATTTTGAATGTCTTGAGATTTGTTGCTTGTATAAAATTTTTGCAGGTGGAAGAGTTCCTGAATATTGCCTAGGTTTCGTCCAAGAAATTGATGGACTCACTACGTATCTCTGCATCTCTAGTCTGATTTTAACAGTAATGTGCTTATGATTTAGTGTTAACTTAAATATTGCAAATCAAGATGAGCTAAAATGGATAGAAATTATAGGGGTATTAAAAGTAACTCAACACACCAAATTACTGGAAATCAACGATCATAATGTTGCTCGAAAGATCATTTCGCACACAAAGAGAGCCAGTTTTCTAACCAAGATTAACCTTTAATGTATTAATCTATCATTGATTGTGAAAGCGATCGTAGTAACTTTCATTACCTACAAATTCTGGTATTTCATGAAATCTGGATTTCTATCTGTAATACTTTTTAATTCTCATTCTTTTACGTCAGCACTGTATTTAAACTACAGAATGGACGGAAATTTTATGCTGTAGATTTTATTGGATATTTTATTAATCAATTACTAATGTTAACAATTTCATTAAACTTTTAAACAGTATGTAAAATTTAAATGTTAATATGAGATGTGTGCTCCTTCATTATTGATTTTTTCTTGAATTCTACTTGAAAAATATTCGACAAGATTTCTTAACTGAGACTTTGTAAAACTTTTAATTTATTTTGAACTCTATCTATTAACTCTTGACGATTAGTTAGTCGGGACTCTATAAAGACAGAATCCTGAAGTTCAGCCCATAGGTGTTCTATGAGATTTAAGTCCGGTAACGACCCGGACCAAACACCACTTGTTAATAGGCGATCAACTCGAGACTCTAATTTATTAATAACGGGCGTGTAATTGTGTCCTGGTACAGGCTTGGATAAATGTTATCTTTTTTACATTAGAAAATAATGTGTTATCAGTAGCTTTGAGATAAATTAGCAGAATTTTTTCTTCGTATGTTTTTCGTTAATTGCTTGATTAGCTTCCATTACATATAATTCGGTTAGACGCAGATACTTGAGACTTGAGATGCACATACCTTCTGTAACCATAATATGAAGCGATTTTTTGGAACATGAGATATTTGTATAATTAGACTCTACTCATCCTGTCCGAGATTTTGACATCGGAATATATTGGGGATCAAATTAGGCTATTTCTTGGCATCCACTTTTGTCTTATTAAGTTCTATTGATTTGAGTCATCTCATTTTTATTAGGCTCCGTCCATTAAAATTTCAATTAATATCATCAAAATCGTTAAATGGTCATATCCCATGAACTAGTTGGCGTAGATCAATAGTGTTTTCATCAATCGATTTGTCTAAATGAATACTACTGATTTTATTCATGAATAGATTTTTATCAAGTCTAGCACTATCAATAGTGAATTAAGAAGATATAGAAAAAGCGGTATATCTCCTGAACCAGTGAATGCAGCTCAACGATTTTTACATCAATCAATTTGTCTCGACGGGTACTGTCGATTTTACTCCTTACTTGATCTTTTTTAAATTCCGCCCATCTATAAATGGATTATGAATTATGGATATAAAAGTGGACATAGTTTGTCAACGGGTGGGCGTGGCTTGATAAGAGTTTCATCGGTCAGTTTGTCTTTACAAGTACTTTCAACTAGGCTCCAACCTTGATTTTTATGTTTCTGCCTAAACGGCCTTAACCGAGTTTTCGACTCCTATAATTGTGGTATTGAAATGAATATTGAAGATATGAAAAACTTGAAAGAAAATTATGCATTAAAGAATAAAAATATGAATATAGAGAAGAGCTTAAAGATCTTGTAGAACTATTAAGTGATATTGTAAAGCCTACAAGTTTTGGTGAAACGAAAAACTTTTATTCAGAATTAATGAGCACAATTAGTGGGTATTTATAACAATTGATAATTATCTTTATTCAGAATTCAATATAATATTATTTTGTCCCATCATTTTGTTTTCTTATTTTGATTCAAAATCTAATTTTGTCAAATTGAAAAAAATTCAAACTATAGTTCTATTTTACACCTTTACAGATGAATCTATGGACTTTTTATTCTTTTTAAAGCGCAGAAATTTTAATGAATCTACCGCCTTAAATGATAAGAATAATTTGTTTATTTTCACCAAATGAAGTACAAGAATTAGAGAAAAATATTGTGAATAAATTCATTTATACATTAATATAAGCAATTGAGTTCATTTTCAATACAGTGTTTAAAAGGCTGAAAAAACTAAAATTCAATATTAAGTATTGAGGATATTTTGTTTGAGATTTCAAATTATTGAGTTCGATAATGAAGACAGTTTGACTCCTCTAACATATGTAGAATTCAATGAACTCAATAAATCGTGAAAGAATGATAATAACTGTGAACCAGTTTAAACTTGTACTTCAATTTCTCATTAGGTCATCAATAAGAATAGGATGAGTATAACTTTTCTTCAAAAACAATGTGTTGATAAACTTTTACCAATGTTTCATATTTGGTAGACTTAAAGAGCAAAGAAGTAGTAAATATAATTTTGAATTATGTGATAATCGTTTGGTTTAAAATACATAATTCTACCAGAATATAAGAATGTGATATATTAGAAGAAAAAGAATAATTTCAGTTTTCGATTCATGAAACTTATCAATTGAAATGATTTATCATTTTGTTAAATTTGATCTAAACTTTTAAAAAGTTTAACTGAGTTTTTATTTTTCTTCTGATGAGCTTTTGTTGAAATAAATAATTAGTTGACTATTTTCTGTCAAAATTAGTACTGAATTTGAAAGTCAATTTTTACATTAATGTGCTTTATGAAATTTCTCAATATTCTGATTAATCGTATGAACTCTACTATTAATGAATGGATAAAATAAACTGATACTAAAACTTGAGATTTTAATCGAGCCAAATTTGATCTGAAAAAATTGAAAAAGTCGTCGATACTCAATGGCGATAATCCAAACCATAATCCGAGGATTCCGCCGCAATTATAAATCAACTGATTCAAATCTATATTCAAGGTTTGTGTATATATAATATGGGGTGATTTGATTGCGAATATTTCTATAATCGTTTCATTTTTTTTCTCTGAGAGTTCAAAAATCTTGACATAAGTTCTAAAGTTGATTGATTCACACATTGGTAGACAAATTTCAGAGCATTTTGTCCAAAATAAAACTTCTGTTGTCACATTTGATAAGGAATCACAAAATTTATATCCAGATGAGATGAGATGCCGTTTAAAGTCTATAAATAGAGGAAAGTAATTATTTTGAACGCAACCGTAGGTTTGGTTTGAATGAGATAAAATGCAATCCATCAGACATTTTTCTTTAGAATAATTCTGTAGCATCTGGCTATTCTGCTTTTTCAAGCATTTCCACTTATGATTCGAAAACTGTTTGACAGTAAATGAAGTGAATCCAATCCGTGTTGAAGAATTTGGACCAATAAGATGACCATCACGGTCTAATAGTAATGATCTGGAATTTCCTAAAATTATTTGAATTATTCCTGATTCATTCAAAATTAGTTCAACTTTATCTAAGCTTTCATCATAAAACATCTCATCTTCATATACATTGATCGTTTTGTTGTCCAGAATGGGAGAAAATGAGAGAAGATTCCAATGATTTCCACACATAATCATTCCTCTGTGAGAATTTGAACAATCGAAAATTCTTCCGCTTCTGAATATTTTACATGATATGATGAAATTCTCAGTATTCGTTATTTTATATAACTCTTTAAATTTTAATTCTTCGGTTAGTTTTTCCAAATATTTCATCCAAATAACATCAAGCAATTTAGTTCTTTTAAATTCATCGTCTATGCCTTCAGTTTCAATGAACTTATTTTCTCGTTTAATTTTAGGATAAATTTGTGCAAGTTCATCTATATTCAAATGGCTTGGCACTAATCCCAAAGTAAATCTGGGGCTAACCCGTTTTTCGCTAATTTGAAAGCGAGTTAGAGTTTCAAATTTGAAATAACTATAGATCATATCTGTTATCTGATACAACATTATTATGGAATAGATGATAACAATAAAGTATTTGAACTTCATTTTGAACCTCAAAATTTTGATCCAATTGAATAATTGAATGCGTAGTCTCATAAAAGAATTGAGGCATTGACAGTATTCTTCTAGAATATAAATTAATTTTCTGTTAATAATTAGAAGTAAATGGAATAAGCTTATTCCGAACCACATCGAGAAAAGACCTCCAATAGAACCGAAATATTCAATAAAGTTCATTCTCGGTGAATGAACTATTGACATTTCATGTTCAACATTCTTTTTTATTATCAATCTTCTATTAGTTGATACCAATGAATTTTGATATTTACCACGGATTTGACTGTTGTAGTACTTACTATAACAGTTTTTACTGCAGATTTTATCGAGTAATGATTTATCATATTTATGATCAAACCGACATTTCTCCGATTTCGAGCAAATTTTAATGTTTGTTTTATTCTCACTATTATAATAGAGCCATTTTCTATTACAACCGCATTTATCAAATTCTTTCTTCTGAAAGTATTTTACAATACAGTCTTCTCTTGACCGATGAGAATCCGAATTGATTCGATAGTCATAACAGTTAGTTTCATAAGGATATGGCAGTAACTGTTCTCTGATTGAAGAATAACCAACCAAAGTCATACCATATTTCATTACTCTAAGCATATTTGTGTATGTGTGTGGAGGTGTTATATTTTGATGTATTAACGCAACCAGGCTCATATCTTTATACCATATGTCAATAGCTAGAGAAGCTGGTTCTGGGAGAATGCGTTTCGTTCCGATTAATTCACTGAACAATGTTATACATTTATTGCCTAAAGGCGTGAAGCTGTCCATAATATGGGTGAGTTGAATACAATCTTTATCAATAGGTTTGGTTGTAGCTGGATAATATAAAATACATCCAGCTAGTCTGATATAGTGATAGATCGTCCAATTCTCAAATGTTTCAAAATCGTTTCCCATTTTCTCATATCTATAACGTGTACAGAGAGTTATCGCTGGATTATATTCATAGCCGTATCTAATAGTTTGTAAATCAACTACAGTTTCATATTTTAAATAACTTGTAGATAATAAAATACTTTGATAAAGAAAGACAGTTGAAGTGAATATTTTAAAAAGTCTTATGAGTAATGCTGAGTTGCAATTAAGAATTTTGATTCGCAAAGTATCTCTCATCCAATTAAAAAAATTTATAATTGATGAAAAATGATCAATTAAATGCGGCATTATTACTTAAAACAAATAAAATCACTACTTATTAAAAAGAACCAATAGTTTCAGATCATAAGTTTTCAGTGACATCAATAATGAACCTGTTAATGCCTAATAATAAATATATAGCTTTTGTCGTTTTATATGAATTTATATCGCATAACGAATTCAAGCACTCTTAGTTTACTGTATAAGTAGTAGGATTACCTTCAATAATATCATCGATGTTATATTGAATTTTTTGAACTCCGAATACTACGCACAAGTGACTCAGCCGTTGTTACTTCAAGATTTTAATCGATATTCCGTCTGCATAAAGTCAAATAGAACTCTCGTAATACGTTTGTTGACATCTCTCTCATATTTCATAATTTTGAATAATGAAGCGTATAAATTCAAGCTGTTATTATGGCCAGAATAAAATAAATTACATTTTTAATTATTTAATCAATAACTATTTCAAATAATGTTGAGTTAAAGTATAACTACAGTAATTATTCTAATGTAAGGTTCTACAATAATAGTAGCAGTCTTTAAAATACCTATAATGAGTATTCAGATAGACTTGGTAATTTATACAACTATTTTGAACTTTTTATTAGCGGTCAGTTCTTATCAGAAACAATAATAGGTGACGAGTGTAATAAATAGATCACTAAAACCTGGGAGAATTTTATTGCTACCATTATTCTAAGACCTTACTTACTTGTAAAATGCTTATAAAAGCATGGGTAAGAGTATGATTGAATAGAGAATAAAGTTTAAGAGAAATTTTAAGAATGTGCATATAAACTTATTTTAAAGATCCAGTTGTTGAACTATTCTGCTAACATTTAGCGTTTTAAACTTTTATTTTGATATCTCAATGAATTTTAGAAAAAGTAAAGCAGTAAATGAGATTATCTGTAATAGAGAAAAAAAATCTTTTCAATATTTAAAATAATGTTTCGATAGAATACTGACTTCATATCCACGAAAATGATTAATTATAAATAATTTCCAACAATAAAATCCAACTCTTTTTTGACCAATTCTTTCAATGAACGACATTAACTATCAATTTAGGTGAAATGTTAATTTATGAATTTGATAACTTTTATAGATTTGTTTACCTTTAGTTTTATGGCAATCGAAATGTAAGATTTTTGTGAATATAACATGAATCTATTAAATAGTTTATAAGATTTATTTGCCACTAAATTAACTGATGATGTGATGTTTATGATTACTATGAGGAATATTATGAAAATAATTGAACCATAAATAAAAATGAGTTGGAGAATGGCAGACATTTTAACAAATATAGTCATATATAATAATGCACTCAAAATAATAGTTAAAAGAAACCAAATCAAGAATAAAAATTTAGACCAATATTCATCATTATAAGCACTGATTTGCTTATATACAGAGTCGAAGGTTCTTAAAATGTGAAAAATATATTGCACTTCATGTTTCATTTGTTGAGCAATTTTTCTATTCAGTTCCCATATTCTAATCTTTATGTAATAACACATAATATAGAAGTAGATGAATTGCCAGAATATAATGCTGTATGTGAAATATGTACTCAATGCCCACAAAATGCTATGAGGTACTCCGAAAATAATTATTTGATTAATGGGACATTTATAACAAAACAAGATAAGCGATACAAAACATGCTATTGTTGGCAATACTATTTTAGCTAGAAATTCGGTTAATGTAAATAATTTCTTAGATAAATCAATCATTTTGTAAATATCTGTTTGATTTGTGAGACCAACACTTTGTGGTGAAACCAATCCTGACATCATTTCGAAAGGTTTGAGATATGAGGGCTTTATGCCATTCCTATGGTTATAATAATGAATTATTTGCGATATGAGTGATATTAAAGTTAGTGCCAACATATAAATGTTGAAATGGATTCTTGTGTTTAACAGTGCAGAGAAATCTCCCAGATAAATGGACGTATCTTTATTTTCATCGCTTATTGATAATGAAATAAAACTTCGAATAGAGACCTGAATATTCACTATGAAAACAAATAATGGATTGTGGTATCCGTCTCTATGAACAAATTCATAAGAAAAATGAGATAAACCAATTTGGTATAATTTAGATGCAGCACATATGATGATTTTATTTCGGGGTAAAGGTTGTTTTGAATCAAAAACAGTTTCTTCGATTGCCATCACTACTTGCTAGATTATTTTGTACACAATTATAAACTTATTGATGTAGAGCTAAAAGTAAAAAAATAAATTTTAGAATACTCAGCTATCAATTTTAAGCTGCACTTATATCGTTGATGACTTATAAACTTTCTGTTTTTTCCATAAATTTTTGAAAATAATTATGTATATGTGTATATGCATCTAAATTTAGAATATCCAAATGACAGGTTTGCATGTTGACAGATAATTCAGTTTCACCTGTAATAATCCATTTTGTTTTTCGAAAGTACTATTTGTCACTAAATTTCATTTTGCGTGACAAAATATACTACAGATAACACATAATTCAAATTGTAGAAAATTGCATAGTAATATTAGGGGTACCGCAAAGAAGCCGCGCATTGAATGACAAAAAAATTAATTTTATTAAACTAATTGTAATTAAATTCTAATCGATTATATATTCGCCATCATTATCGATGACATCTTCGCATCTCTGTATCAAATCTCAGGCTCTGACCGCAGGACATCGTTGTCCAATAAAACTGGTCGACCGGATTTCGGGCGATATTCCAGGCTATAGTCACCTGATCAAAACCTACTGAACCACTCCTGACATTGACGGACACTCAATACTTGGCCATAGATATCGCAAATGTTTTTGGCGGCCACCGTTGCATTAGATCCCCGGCCGTATTCATAAAGTATACAATGCCGAATGTGGTTCTTATCGGGTTTGTAGTCAGACATTGGGTTGGACACAATTTTTAAAATAATTATTCACAAAAAATAAATGGTTAATATTGCAACTTTCAATTAAGAAATGGAATCGATCTGTAAAAAATTGAATTCTGATAATAAATTATGTGCTAATTATGTCCATAAAATGCGCGGTTTCTTTCCGGTACTCCTAATATCATATTTAACCTTATTTAAGATCCTGAAAATATATAATGTATCTATCTATAATTACGGTGGCCAAGTTTTCTAAATCTAATTCCTGGACATCACAGGGGAATCTTTTAGTTCAAAAATATCTAAATTAATATGTTTTTGATTCTTATTTAACAGATTGTTTATTTTTAATAAAACTGTATTTTCCCCAGATTTTACAGCATTTAGTAAAACAACATTGTTTTTTACAAAACCATAAAACTCTGTGCATGGTATATCAAAATTAAACTTAGTGCAAATCTCTGCTTTTACTAAGCTGATTCTCATTTGATTTCTTTCATCTGTCTATACACTTGTAATTACACTAAAAACACGCTCAACATAATCATTACTAATAGGTATTGCTAAAAGTATCCTACAATTTTAGTCAAATTGATAAAATTATTTTCAGATAAAATAGAACATAAAGAGAAAATAAAGGTTAAAGTTATTTTGCAAAACGGTTGAATCCGGGCTAATAGGTCTAAAGGGGTTCTCGACCTCCCACCCCCAAGTGCGATATATAATTGGATTCAGTTCGTCAAGCTGAACATTTTGATACTACACTTGACCACTTTTGATCCGAACCTGACCACTTCTGGACAACTCCCGACGGGAGTGACCGACCCCGCCAAGTGATATATTATTAAACTCAGGACATCGAACTGAACATCTTGATACCTCACTTGGTCAATTATCTCAAGCAGTTCTCGAGATATCCATCAATGTTTGGTTTAGTACCTCGTAATGGATAAACCTGGATTCTCGAGTCGTAACCCAAACAAGCCTGATATAAACTAAGGGAGAATAAGTTAGATCGCGAAGCGACCTAACCTATTATACCTTAGCTTAAATCAGGTTTGGCTTGGGTTACAACTTGGTAAAGTCAGGTTTACCCATTTTCGAGGGGATTAGGTCTCGGTGGCCAGAAGTGGTCAGATTCGCGTTGGAAGTAGTCAAGTGTGGTATCAAAATGTTCAGCTCGACGAACTGAATCCAATGATGTATCACACTTGGAGGTAGGGGATCGGGAACCCCCTTAGACCCATTAGCCTGGATTTACCCTGCAAAACATTCTTGTTTTGGAAAGTTAGCCTTTAATAATTGTTATGCTTAATTCTGGGACATAAGCCGTCCTGAAATGTGTACTCCCGGGACTCTGCAAGGAAAGACTAAAATCCAGGACTGTCCTGTCCATTCCGGGACACTTGGACACCCTATCTATAATATCAAGTTTTTAAACATTTACTAACTAATTCATCAAAGTTTTTAATTGATTCTAAATAGTCGATATTAAAAAATTTAAATTTAATGGTTACTTATTAGGATTAAATCAATAAAATATTCTTCAAGACTCGAACAAGTACCTCTTGAATAAATATCATCCTCTAATTTTTGAGCAATTCATTTTTCTATAATTTTCTTATGATTGAATAATAAAAATTAAGTATAGAATAATTTCGGTAATTTAAATATATATAGTCAGATGCATTGTACATGCGAACTAGAACTTACGGACTGACAGGAGTTTTGGAAATGAACACGTTTATATATTTCGCAAACTTAATTTAGAGAAAGATAACTCTTATTATAAATAAGTCATTAGTAATAAATCTTAAGTTTGTTATAGGAAAACATGTACTAATGGTAATGCTTACCTAACAAAATTTACATGTTTGGCTACAAGTAAGGTTAGGTTCACACACTTTACAATAATTGGGAATTCAAGTATTCTAATGTAATTTAGCGATATACCGAAGTTATCAGTTACAACAAAAATTAAATAAGATCTTAGTCTAGTATCTTATCAGAACATGATGTTAAAAGAAGTTGAGCCAATTATGTCGTGGAAGTTTATTCCTTATACCATAAATATAATAACAATTTAGCTCTCATTCAATGAATGTATATAATAGTTTGACAGCAAAATGAGCACTAATTCTAGTAGTGAAACTTTATTAGATCGAACACACTATTTTCAGACCCCATTCATAATCTAGACATATATTTGAGTGAGATTTAAAATACTTTATTGCAAAATGAATTATTTTTCATAACTGTAAAACTTTTAGTAATTATTAACAAACTTACGTTTTATAAACACACTGAATGAGTACTAGTTAGTAGTTGAGAAATATCCTAAATACATAAATACAAATAACTCCGTTTATACGAGCATAAGTATTATTTCGATCAATATCAATAATTTACAACTTAATGATGTTTTTCTCAACTTGTTTTGCTAAATAATAATCCAAGAACTCATTTGAGGTATTCATTAAATTATTTTCACAATATAAAACAAGTCTATGATGTCTATTATTTTAATTGAATTTTGCAAACAATTCTTATTAACCGATAAAAACTTCGAAATAATTTTAAAATTTTCTAATGATATGAATATAGTTTTCTTTTAGGAAGCACAAAAACATCAAACATGAAAAAAATCAATAGCAATATAATTGAATATTTAGAGATCGTAAATACCAAAAATCAGAACTAACTATATATTATATATTAGGCTGCCAACTGTCCAGGTCTGACCTGGATCGTCGAGTTTTCGAGGGTTTTGTCCAGTGACCAGTGCTAGGTCTGACCTGGACATTTTAATGTCCAGTTTTTTATAATTGACAATATATCTCAAATAAAAATATTTATATAATGTTAAAAACATGATAAGATGTATAGGATTTGGACCGAAGACCGAAACTCGTTATCGACCGATTTAATTAAGGCTGAGATTTGTATTAAAAATAATTTTGATTTAAAGTGCTCTGAATTTAAGAATTATGTAAAATCAAACAAAAAATTGTTAAAAGCTGCTCAATCTCAGCAAAAATATTATTTTAAATAATTTATTATTCAAATAAAATGATTAAATGACTGTCCAGTTTTGTCCAGATTTTTTAGTCAAAATTTAATACCTAATCCAGTTTTTTTATTTTTCAGTTGGCAGCCGTAATTATATATATATATATATATATTATGTTTAAACTTTTGTTTAGAAAAAATATCGATAATATAGCAAAATCTTGAATCAATAAAATTTTATTTTAGTTTAAGCTTATATTAGCAAAATTATAAAAGAATACTTCATATGCGTGCAAATAGGTGAAATTAAATCGTTTACAACAATAAAATCCTACTCTTTTATGACCAGTTTCTTCAATTAATATATTATGAAGTTATCCAAAATTATGTGCATTGTTAATCAAAATCTTAACCTTCATGTTCTCTCATTTTGAGCAAAACTCTTCTATATTTTTCATTATATATATTTATTCTTCATCTGTGGGATCAATACTTTTGCTAAAATAAAACCAGAAATAATCTAAAATTATTTGAGAAATGAGTACTTTATATTATTCCTATAATTGAATTAATGGTTTATCAGGGAAGTTGTACCGAAAAATAATACGAATATTGCAATGGTTATTTGAGTGAATTTTCACATTCATACAGTTTCATATTAATAATGGTACGAATTCATTTCGATTAGATGATAAAATTAAAATGATAGATCAAATAAACATTAATTGAAAGCAATATTCCGTGTCATATATAAACATTCAATACTTATCGCTAGTATCATAAACTATTTTCTTACTGATCAATAGTAGCAACATATCTCACAAGGGAAGTATCTAATCACAAAGTAGCGAATTTTGAGAATATTTTTATCATGAATTAGTTGTGATACGAGATGATCATAAATGCTATTCAAATCGGCTGACCTTCACAAGAGCACAATTTATTAACTTTTGAAAGTTGTTGATCAATGCAAAAATTAATAGCATTTACTATACGGTTAGCAAAGTTTTGAGTAACCTAAAGCAAAATAAATCCAAATTAGAGTGACAAATCATGCACATATGTAAGAAGAGTAGGATAGTTACATGAAATTCTCAAATCTCTGTTATATTTCAATTATTAAAGTATATTTCAATCAGAATTACTGTTTCAAACTTTTAATTGTATTATTCCTAGCCATGCACTTATAGAAGTTAACTTATATTCAAGTACAAGTGTATGGTTAGGAAAAATACAATTAAAAGCTTGAAACAGTAATTCTGATTGAAATATACTTTAATAATTGAAATATAACAGAGATTTGAGAATTTCATGTAACTATCCTACTCTTCTTACATATGTGCATGATTTGTCACTCTAATTTGGATTTATTTTGCTTTAGGTTACTCAAAACTTTGCTAACCTTACAGTAAATGCTATTAATTTTTGCATTGATCAACAACTTTCAAAAGTTAATAAATTGTGCTCTTGTGCAGGTCAGCCGATTTGAATAGCATTTATGATCATCTCATATCATGACTAATTAATGGTAAAAATATTTTCAAAATTCGCTACTTTGTGATCAGATGTTTTCCTTGTCAGATGAATTCATTTTCATTTTCTTGAAACTAGGCTTTATGCAATTTATTTTTCTATATCATTCTTATGATTAATTTAGTAATAAAAATAAAATATAAAATAACTGAAAGTATAATAAGTGAAAATATACTTAATGAACTATTAATTTGTATTTTATTAAATCTTATCTATTGATTCAAGTCATTGATAGTTAAGGTTAAGATTTAATAATTTTGAATGAGTCAATGCTATGTATGTCTAACGGTAAGTCGATTACTTGACATTAATGTTTTATACAGACCGTCCAAAATAAAACTAAACTCAGATAAAGCAGCTGAAGGTTTTTACAATTTGATATTTTAATCACAAGTAATATTAATTACTCATATACTGAAAACTTGATCTATCAAAATGAACTTTTATTGATCTAATGTAGTATACAAAAATAGTGTTTAGAAATGCTCTCTACAACATATGCTTATTAACACTATTGATGTCAATTATAGTCGTACTTGTTGATCCTTTTTTACCAAATTTATCAGCAAGTTCTTCTCTAGTTCGATCACAAGACTTATTTGACAAATAAGTTTTATAAATAAAAACTCTTTGCTTTATTGAGAAGACCATTTTAAATACTACTTTTGCTTTTATCTCAAAAATTGATTAAAACGTTGACTTTTCTTTTACTCATTTCAAACTTTATTCATAGCTGCATCTAATCGATGCGTAATATTAAAAAAATTGTACTCAAAATTTGAGTTTAGTCGTATTTTGGACAATCTGTACATAAGTATGTATTTCTCTACTTTTTCATACATTTATTTCAGGCATAGTGCAATACTAGCTTCAGAAATAGCTATTTATCTAACAAAAGTTGGAATTTTTATCAAGTCAAAATTGAATTCTAAAAAAGTCCTTAATACAAGTTTGAAGCATAGAATTTTCTAAAGATAATTATGTTAGTTTTTATTGAATCTTCGAGCATAAAGTTAAGGAAAGAGAAAACAATTCAGAACTGAGAGTCTTAGTGGAGATGAAATATTTCGGTTACTTAAAAAGCAATCTCTGGTTTAATAATATTGTCGTGTATTTCAGTTGAATTATCAATATGCAACGATCTTAATAATTTGGCTAATAAACTTGTAAAATATTAGTGTTCTTCAACTACTTCATCATAGTTTTAGTACGTTTGCAAATTATTTCGAATTCTATATTTTTTAGATATAGTTTTTATTATCTTTTATCACGTAAAATGAAGTTCAAAGTAGAAGGCATTATATAATAATAAAATTCTATTAGTTTAGGTGAGAATTGAATTATCAAAACACATGAAGACCTGTTATTAGAATATTTTCGTTGAAAACTTCTAACATTTATTAGAACTTTATTTTTAGTGAGTTCAATGAATAGTAAAGATTATATGAAAGAAAGAAGTTTATAAAACCTATAAATAAATTTAAATTTTACTTATATTTGATATCTGAATGTGAAATATAGTTTAAAAGTTTCTTTACCTAACTTCAGCTCTAAATCAATAAGCTTATATTTGTGTGATCAATTATTTAAACATAAAGCGATGGCGATCAAAGAAACAGTTTTTGATCCAAAACAATTTTTGCCACAAAATAGAATCATCAAATTGGCTGAATCTAAGTTATACCAGATTGGTTTATCTCATTTTTCTTATGAGTATGTTCGTAGAAACAGATATCACAATCCATTATTCGTTTTCGTGATCAATATACAGTTTTTTATTCGGAGTATCACTTTATTATTACTATCAGATAAGAATAAATATATATTCATATGTTTGGGAGATTGGTCTGAACTGTTGAATGCAAGAATTCATCTCAACATCTTTGTGTTATCATTATTGTTAATACCACTCATCTCGCAAATCATTCATTATTATAATTATAAAAATGATATAAAGCCATCATATCTCAAACCGTTCGAAATGATGTCAGGTTTAGTTTCACCGCAGAGTATTGGTCTCGCAAATCAAACAGATATTTATAAAATCGTTAATTTGTCGAAAAAGTTATTTTGCTTAAATGAATTTCTAACTGAAAAACTATTTCCAATAGTAGGATGTTCTGCAGCACTTATCATCTTTGGTTTGAACTATTCATTTAATGAATTTGTTACTTTTGGGATACCTTATAGTTTTTTGTGGGCATTATGTTCTCATTTCATATATAACATTATTTTCTGGCAATTGATCTACTTTTATATTGTATGTTATTACATAAAGATTAGAATACGAGCATTGAACGAAAGAATTTCTAAAAATTCAAAACGTGAAGTACGACATGTTTTTCAAATTTTAAGAACTTTTGACTCTATATATAAGGAAATCGCTGCATACAATGAAGAATATTGGTCTAAATTTTTGTTCATCATTTGGTTTCTTCTAACTATCATTTTGAGTACATTACTATATGTGACAGTATTTGTCAAAATGACTCCAATTATTGGAATCTGTTTTCTTTATGCTTCTATTGTATTCATATCAGTCCTTTTAATTATTATAAACATCACGTCCTCAGTTAATTTTGAAGCAAACAAATCATATAAACTATTGAATAATTGTAATTTATATTCAGGAAAGTATCGCATTTCGATTGCCTCAAGATTGAAGGTAAATAAACCTAAAAATGATAGATTTGATAATATAATTATTTTGCCAAAAATATAGTTAATGATATTCATTGAAAGAATTGGTCAGAAAAAAGTTGGATTTTATTGTTGGAAACTATTTATTTTCAATTATTTTCGCGGATATGAAGTGAGTATGATACCCAAACTTTTATTGTAAAGAATGAAAAGAATATTATTTCTTTATCACAGGTAATTTCATTGACAGCTATACTCCTTCTCAAACTCATTGAAATATCTAAATGAAAATTTTAAATCTTTAGCTTGGACTTAGCTTATGTATTCTATTATTTATCAATTTAATCACATTTTATTATTTACCTGTTTTTTGAAGTTCAATAAATAAAGTTTTTACATCGATTGATGTTCTAATTCTCAACTACTTTACTTTAATAATGATTATTGAAATTCTTAATTATTAATTAATTATAAAGTACTTTACAGTAAGACGATATTACTTGTATTGTTTATGAATTAAATTAATAACTAGTTAAGAACAATTATTTCTAATGCCTGTTGAGTATTCAATTAGTTTCTGGATGAAAAGATTATCTTATAATCAATATGAGGGTCACTGGGGTGTAGTGGTCAGCGAGTCGAACTTGGAGTGGAGGTCCCAGGTTCCAGTCTTGTTGTCTGTCGCTGCACTTCTTTGACAGTAATGTATTGGCTACACCTGCCCGGTTATAGCCGCCTCTGGCCAATCTATACCTAGGGTGACCACCCGTCCCGTTTTTAAAGATAAGACAGAAATCCCGTCAGACCTAAAACTCTCGACGGGACAATTAGTTGTCCCGTTTTTCAACTTTTATTTTGAAAAATGTGTTTAGAAAATATTTCTTAGAAATTCAAACATTGAATTTATTTTACAAATGATAAAGGATTAAGAGACCCAGTTTATTGTTTTGAACACCTGTGGTTTAAAATCAAAAGTTAATGAATTAATCTTTTCTGTCTTGACTTGTATCTGATATAAACCAGTATTTCTTACTCTGAATAACTTTTGAAAGAGGTCATTTTTAACAAAAAATATATCCCTGAAGTCAACTACAACTAATAATTTTCAATTTTTTAATATTAGAATGTATTGTTTGATACTTCAATATTTGTAATGACTAATAAAAGTGGCATTTTTCTTTTTAAAAATGTAAGGGTCCCCCTTTGATATTTTTGTCCCGTCATGAAACAAGCCAGAGGTGGTCACCCTATCTATACCCTATACGACCGTCAGACTAGGTTGAAACTCATACTGTACAGGGCTCGAGTAAGGGAGTTACATGTCGCAATAAAGGCATCGGGAAAATACCTTGCACTATATTCCTTAGTTGTTCAATGATTTCATTGGAGCCCAAAACCTGCCAGTAGGCAGAGAACTAAAGAGATAATCAATATAAGGTCCAAACTTTCGCTTTGGTAAACTTTAATTATACATTCTCACGAAATTTTATAGTTCGATTCTCTTAAGGCTAATGGATTTCTATTTTTTTTCAAAAGAAAATTTACTCGTCCCAAAATGTTCTCAAAAGCTATTTTAAGTGATGAATAGGGCATTGCGTTTGACCTTTAGGGCCTATTGCAGCGATTCATAGGAGCACTTCCAGAGTTAGTATGCATACGAACCACAACTAAAAGAGCATTTTAGAGAAGTTTTATTTCACCTATAAACACCTATTTGAGACGTTATAGACTATCTGAAGGCGTAACAGCCTATTTGAATACTAATTAAGTAATTGCTTGAATCAACAAAATAATACGTAATTTTTGAGTGAAAAAAATTGTGAAGAGTGCGAAAAACCGAAAACACGTGTTAATCAAAACTAGTCAATAAATAGTGATTGAATTAATATTAACAGTTGTGAAAATCTCTGAAATTATGCCTAAACAACCAGAATCTCATTTGTGTAAAATGAAACGATATATTCGTGAATTCGGTGATGTATTGACTATACAAACAGATCAAAAAACTAAGTCACAAATACTTTTCTGTCAGTGTTGTTGTACTAAAGTAAATGTTGAAAAGAGATCTCATGTTAAACAACACTTTGACTCTGGACTCCACTAAAATAAAGCAAAAAATCATAAATCGAAACAAATATCAGTTCAAAGTTCATTCACAAACAGTCAAAAAGAGTTCAACAATGATTTGTGTGAGTTTGCTATCGCTCTAAACATTCCTTTCGATCGATTTTTAAAACCTGGAGCGAACAAATTCATGAAAAAATACACTCAATTCAAAGTTCCCGAACCGTCCACTCTTTGGAGATATAATTTGAGACCACTTTATGACCAAACTTTGGATAAAATTAGAAATTATTTAAAAGACCAATATATTTGGTTAAGTATTGACGAAACAAGTGATCGATTGAAGCATATAGTATCTAATGTTATCGTCGGTGCTCTCAATTCAGATAATGAGGAAAATAAGAAATTTTTACTGAATATGGAATTTTTGGAGAATCCAAAAAGTTCTACAATTGTTCAAGATGTCAATAATGTGCTTAATATTTTATGGCCCGAAGGCGTTAAATACGGTAAAGTATTACTTCTGATCACAGACGCAGCCCCGAATATGAAGAGTGCCGGACAAACATTGTGTCAAACATATCCAAAACTCATTCATATAACCTGTTTGGCTCATGCCATACATAATATTTGTGAATATTTTATGGTTTTGTACGCTAAAGTAAATCGTTTGATCTCTTGCGGCAAAAGAATTTTCAAGAAAGCGCCGAATCGTACCGAACTATTTAAAGAACGGTATCCTAATATACCACTACCTCCAGAACCAGTCAAAACTCGGTGGGGTTCGTGGCTAAAGGCAGCCAAATATTATGCGAAATATTTAAAAGAATTTACAGAAATGATTGGATCACTCGATGTCGAAGATTCCGCTTTTATTCAAGAAGCCCGAGATTTAGTCAAAGATTTGAGTGTAAAAAATGAATTATCCTTTATTTACGCTAATTTTGATTGTTTGGATAAAGCCATCACTCAATTAGAAACAAGTAATTTGACGCTTAATGAAAGTCTGTGTTTAGTGCAATCAGTTTATGATAATTTGAAACAAAGTCTGGGCGAGTCGTCACCTATTTTTAGTAAACTTGAGAAAGTTTTGAACAAAAATAAAGGTTTAAACAAATCAAAAAAATATCTGAGATATTAAACGGAAAAATTAATGTCTAATTGGATATCGATCTAAGCCCTCAAGAAATCGCGTCTTTCAAGAGAAGTCCAGTAACTAATTGTGATATCGAAAGAAGTTTTTCAAAATATAAATTCATTTTATGTAATAATCGCCTGAGTTTTGAAGAACAGAATCTCAAACACTATTAAATAACTCATTGTAATACTGAATAAATGTTATTCATTCATAAAATTATTGTATTAAAAAAATAAAGACCTATTTGAGCACCTATTTGAGTCGTTTTTAGGAACTATTTAGGCACCTATAAGGGGTCTGATAAGAGCCTAGAAAACATTGCCCTAGTGATGAAGAATAATCGAAATTACTAATGAATACCGAGAAGACGAAAATTCTCTTTACACAGCAACAGTAATTGAGCAATCATTTTATAATGAAAATAAGCAAATTGGGAACTTACACTCACTTTATTGTTAGTTTTTTATCACTACTATAGAAAATAAGGAACGTAAAATCATTTCGGTTACTTAAATAGTAAACTCTGATTTGAAAATATTAATTTCAATTAAAATATTTAAATGAATTAATTAAATTTTAATAAATGAATTAACTAATTAGTAAAAACTTGTCATTCAAAAATTATATTTTAGAACATTTTTGAATGATTCAAATTTTTTATGGAATTTTCTACAATTTAACAAATGCAAAACTTTTTACATATTTTATCATGAGGAATGAGCCTTCATAATAATAATTTAGATAAATATATATCGATTTGTTTAGGTGAAAGTTAAATTATCGATAGACATGATAACATACGATTAAGACATTTTAATGAGAATATTTATCTAAAATTTTCTATCGTTTCGAAATAACATGAAATGGAAGATTATGCGAATAGAAAAGTTTCACAACACTTAAAACATTATTTACATTTAACGTATGAATATTATATGTAATTTTAGGATTTTCGACCTAGTTTTAGCTTCAAAACTTCGGATATGAATATTTTCATTTTCTAACATTTACTCTACTTTTAATTATTTCGTGTCAGGTAGAATGAAATTTTTTTATAGTAACAAAAATACATTAGTTTAGATGAAAGTTGAATTATCAAAAGACATGGAAACCTACTATTATGATACTTTTATGTATTTTTCAACTACATCTTTGATGAGTTCTATGAGTATTGAAGGTCATGTAAAAGAAGTGCATAATACCTATTAGCTAATCTCAATGTTACCTATATTTGACATCTTATATTTAGATATAACTTGAAATTTAACTTTTCAAGTTTTGGTTCTGCAAAGTGTGTAATCAATAAGTTTGTAATTGTGTGCAAAATTAGTTAAATACACAGTGATGGCAATCGAAGAAACAGTTTTTGATCCAAAACAACTTATACCTCGAAATAAAATCATCAAAACAGCCTCATCTCAATTATATAAAATTGGTTTATCTAATTTTTCTTATGAGTTGGTTCATAGGAATATATTACACAATCCATTATTTATTTTCACAATGCATATACAACTCCTTATTCGAAGTGTTATTTTATTGTCATTAAGTGATGAGAACAAACATTTATTCATTTATTTGGGCGATTTTTCTGAACTGTTGAATGCAAGAATCCATTTTCATACTTTCGCTATCACACTATTATTAATACCACTCATCTCGCAAATCATTCATTATTTTAATTATAGAAATGGTGTGAAGCTCTCATATCTTAAACCTTTCGAAATGATGTCGGGATTAGTTTCACCACAAAGTATTGGTCTCACAAATCAAACAGATGTTTACAAAATGATTGATTTATCTAAAAAGTTATTTGGTTTAACTGAATTTCTAACTAAAATAGTATTGCCTATAATGGCATATTTTATAACGTTTATCCCGTTTTGTTACAACTATTCTATTAATGAAGTTATTATTTTGGGAATTTTTTTTAGTATTTTGTGGGCATTGAATGCCTATCTCGTATATAGCATTACATTTTGGCAATTGATATACTATTATATTATATGTTATTACATAAAGATTAGAATACGAGTACTGAACGAAAGAATTTCTAAAAGTTTAAAACGGGAAATACGATATATTCATCAAATTTTAAGAAATTTTGACTCTTTATATAAGGAGATCACTGCATACAATAACGAATATTGGTCGAAATTTTTATTCTTGATTTGGTTCTTATTTACCATCATTTTGAGCACATTTTTATACATGACATTATTTATCAAAATGCCCTCAATCAATAAATCTTTTTTTATTTTTGTGTCCATTCTATTTATCTTAATACTAATGGGAATCGTAAACATCACGTCTGCAGTTAATTCAGAGGCAAATAAATCGTATAAGCTAATTAACAATTGTATATCTTATTCAGGAAGATATTATTTTCCAATTACTATAAGGCTGAAGGTAAAACGTTCTACAAAATGATCAAATCTTAACTTGGAATTTTTTTCACTGAATTATAGTTAATGTCATTCATTGAAAGAGTTGGTCAGAAAAGGGTTGGATTTTATTGTTGGAAATTGTTTATTATAAACTATTTTCGTGGATACGAAGTGAGTATTGTATGGATAATCAAATGTAAAAAGTTTAAGATGATTATTTTTCTTACCCAATAGATTATTTCAATAATAGCTATACTTTTGCTCAAAACAATAGAAATGTCAAGATGAATACATATTATATATTAGATGCTAGCAGAATAGTCCGAACAACTGGATCTTTAAAACAAACCTATATTTTTTTAAATATGACTGTATAATTAGTGAATGTATTCCCCTCCTATCTGGTTGATCAAATCCCATCGCAGTGAGAGGTGTCTTATACAAGTGGTGGCTCTTTCGACATTTATTTCATTTATAACTCGGCCATACACCATCCAATGTTGAGTCTGATTAGCAAATCTCATATCTTTATTTGGCCTCTTTATTCTTGCAATAACATCAAAGTCGCAAGGGTTCAAAACAAGACTATAAGGGTGTGATTAAGTTCCACCCAACGATGTCGATTAAAGAATTATTTGACTTTCCGGTGTTTATGTAGTCTGGCACTGTCGTGCAGGATAAATGGATTATTAACACAGTGATTCTTTACTTCTGAAAGTATTATTTGTCCAAAAAATCAATATATACTTGAAATTTGACAATTGTATTTTCAGTAAAAGTCGATAGTAGAATATCAGATTTTGATGAAAAGCAAGAATCATCATCACCTTCCAGTCATCTATCGTTGCTCCTGTTTTGGTGGGCTTGCCGCATCAAATATGGCCACTAGCATTATTTTAGTTTTCGAATATTTCAAGTTAAAATTACATACGGTTCTTGTATAGGTAAGCGCCATTGATGTGAATTAAATAGATCCTTAGGGTCATATGATCTGATCCAAGTTTCATCAATAGCGATAATTCTTTCCAGAAATTCAGGGTCATTGTTATATCTTTCAAGATGCTGTTCACATATATCAATACGCTTCTGTTTCTGAGTAGGCATAAGTTCATTAGGCACCCACCTCGTAACTATTTTTTAGCACAGACTTCTTTCGGAAGTCTTATTTTGCTTCAATAACTGACTCCTAAATTTTCTACCAATTTCAAGGTTCCCTAATTACGGTCCTCAATTCAAAGCTTTTTGAGTTTTTCTTAATGATTTTCATTGGTTGCTTCACGAGGTTTCTTTTCATGAGGAGCATCTTCGCTTATTAAACGGACTCGTCCTTTGAAATCTCATTAAAGTTCACAGCCTCGGATTCTAATTAATGCTTTGTTTCGAGCAATTTCTTCAAGCATTTTATAAATTTCAGAAGCAGACGTGTCCAGCAACACATGAAACTAGATGAACACTCTCTGTTCTTGGATTGTAATACAGACGCGAAATGGGTGCGTTTTTGGTCCACTTATATAATTAATTAATAAAAGAGCGCAAATTACATACGATCACATCATCACCATATATTACTTTAATGCGTAGTTAAATAGCATAAACATTTTTAAATTCTTTATCAATCTCGAGATCTGATTGTCCGGACTATTCTGCTAACATTTAATATTTCTCTCACTAATAAGAGTTCTCATATGTTGAATTATGGTTCATTACAAAAATGATCTAAAGCTTCATATCTCAAACATTTTGAAATGATTTCTGGTTTAGTTTAACCGAAATATATTCCTCTTACGAATGGAACTAAAATTCTTAATACAACTCAAGTATCAAAAACTATATTTTTCTCCATCAAGTTCATTATTAAAATATAGATTCTTTGTGTTGCGCTTTCACATTATTCAGTCTTTGGTTGAAGCTTTTTGTCAAAGAGATCATCATTTCCGGAATACCTCATCGATCTTTTGGACATTTAGTTCTCATGCCATACACGGTGTGATTATCTGGTAATCGGTTGTCGTTAATACATTATTACATAAATATTAGAATATGAGAAGAAGATGAAAGAACTGCTCGCAATATGAAACAACTAATAAGAAATATTTGTTTCTATTTTAGGAATACTCTCTACACAGGCAAATCACTGCTTATAATTAAGAATATTATACCTGTTCTGGGTATAATAATAATGATGATTAACATAACTATACATATGACAATGTTTAGTGAACAAAATTTGATAATCTAATTCATGTTAGTTTTTGGTTCAATTATTCAAATTGATCTTCGTTCAATCATAAAATCACTAATAGTATTGATCATAAAACTGTTCAATCATTTCAGAGCAAATGAACCATTTATCTATGTAAGCCATTTGACATTCTGTGTAAAATGTTATTTTTCAATTAGTATGCGAGTATAATTAAAAATTTTAGAAGACTATTTCTATTTTCTTAAACTTTTATGTTATTTCAATTTCGAGAGAAAATTTACAATTTATTCATCGAGAAAACAAAGTTAATGTAGTTCGTTGAAAGAGTTTATCAGGAAATGGTTTTATTTTATTATTGAAGCTATTTATCATTAATGATTTTCCTGGTTATAAAGTTCGTATGTTTTATGAGATGACTCATTCAAGGAATTACTAAAATTACAGATTTTTCTAATCAGTTTATATGATAATTTCTTTTTTGAATATGATATAAATTGTTCTTACGTATGAAAAATAACACTTATCTGATGGATATGTAAAATACACTCAGTAATAATACGACATTCAATCGTAAATTAAAATAGATATATAATTATGACTCAGAATATATACAGTCATTCTCATAAATGAGGTAAACGTCTTCCGAGGGTTTTCTACCCCTGAACTTGTTGGATCTTGATGAAATTTTTTTGAGTATACTACATGTTGGGACGCACAGCATATTAGAAGCATATTGATATTTTACTAGTGGCTCACAGACAAACGAGCTAAATTCTCCAAGAGGATCCTGGCGTAGATTTTCAAATTCTGACACTTGGATACGATTAAACATAAAAAATGATTAGACACATGTTTTTTTGTTTGGATAAATAAGCGCAAACGCAAGATCTATAGAGTAACAAACATAAAAGTGACTATATTTGAATATCGATATCTTTCTTGGGAAAAAAGAGTCAGGGTTGATTTTGATTTCAAAAGATAGCAAATTTAAAATAGAATCATAGACTTTTATTTCTAAACAAAAGAACACGTGTCTAATCATTTTTTATGTTTAATCGTATCCAAGCGTCAGAATTTTAAAATCTACGCCAGGATCCTCTGGGATAATTTAGCTCGTTTGTCTGTGAGCCACTAGTAAAATATCAGTATGCTTTTAATATGTTGTGCGTCCCAACATGTAGTATAATACTCAAAAAAAATTCATCAAGATCCAACAAGGTTTAGGGGTAGAAAACCCTCGAAAACCGTTTACCTCATTTATGAGAATGACTGTACATTAACATGCAATATTTGATCGAATGATCTAAAAAATTGACAATATTGATTGGTCAACTATATGATAAATGCATATTATTCCGACCCTATAAATCAAAAGAATTGTTTCATTAAGTATAACATCATTATATTTGTTTAAAGACTTTTGTTCTCATAGATATGTTGTAAATCTTTTTAATCTTTTTAAAATTTTACTTAAATCTTTTTCATATTCTTCATTTGAATTATTTATCTTTTGTGGCTGAGAATAAAATAGTGAAATATTTATGAAAGCACATTTTCATTTAATAAATATACTTTTTACTTAAGTAATATTTCAAATGTAACTTAAATACAATGTTCCATTTTATATTTATTCGCATTTGCTTTGAAAAGTCCATAATAATTGCATGTACTTAAATTCTTATGGTAAATATCTTTACATAAGAAGAATGATTGAGGGAGAAATTAGATGTCAACACGAAACATAGTGGATCGTTTGGATATTGTTTTAAATGATGTGTTAGCCTAAAGTCGAAGGGGAAGTCCGATTATTTGCCACCCTATATAACTTTGTTCACACAATATACCTTTACGCAAATTAGGTCAAAAACTCAATCAGTTCAAAAATCTAAGAAAATCAACATTTAATATAAGATGATTTTTCCTTTATACCTTGAAAACTATTTTGTAAAAAGTTCCTGAACGCTTATATTTAGTATCAAAAGATTTTTCAAATGATAAATCATTAGTATTGTAAAAAGAGATTGCCAGAGGAAGTCTCTCATGGAAGTTTCTAGTAATTCTCTAAAAAGCTCTTTGAGAGGTAATTTCTGGCCAAAAATCAAAAATTTTCTTTTTATTAACCTTCCATTAAAAATGAAGCTCTCTATGATATGAAATTCTTATTAATACGAACATAAATAATGACAAGTGTGAATTATTTATAATTGATAATTCATTTAGTGATATTCCGGTTTTTTGGACTATTGAACTATTATGATTATAAAACTCTAATGGTTGTCGAACAATGTTAACTTTTTAGCAAAAAGAATTTCACTTTACAAATACAAATTTTCTGGTTCACGAAATGATTTAAGTTATTTACTTCTGAACTTATTTTATTTTCTTTTAAGCATTTTAAAAGTAATCTTATTCATATTGGCTTGAAAGTAGGCATTAAAGAACATTTTGTTTTGGCTCAAGTTTTTGAAGTTTTTAAATGAATTTGAATGGAGAGAAAATTTCTAGACAAAAGAAATTTTTCTTATCAAAGGATATCTTATGGAAAGTATTCAGACCACTTTATGTCATTCATCGAAATCGGTGAGAGTCCAATGGTTCATCGCAAAATATCACCTTTATTTGTTGTTGAAGTGTAAAACCTAAAGAATAAGTTAGTGGAATATAATTTCATATTTATATTAATATTTCATTAGAAACTTTAATGTCCAAAAGAATATAGGTTTACTTGCGATGGTTAGAAAGGACTAATTAGTTTACTCTATGAGATACTAAGATTCAGTTTCACAATATAGTAGAAATATTCTTTTAATATTATTTCAATAGAGTCTTATAAGTCGATTATTTCGAAAATGCAAAAAAATCTAAGATCAAATCAGTCTTGTCTGACTTGTTCGACTCGAAACTTCAAGTGAAGTCCAAGATTCTAATCACTTGCAGTATACAGTGAGAGTCATTCAAATTTCGGCATCACAAAACTTTAATAGCTTTTTGATTATTTAAGCCATACATATGAAATTTTGCATAAATTTAGTTTAGTTATTGATAATTAAACAGAAATTATAAAAAATGCTGAAAGTGTCCACCATCCACGTCCAAACAAAGCTTTGCATGATCTGTTTCCAACAACTCCTGAGCGACTCGAACACGATAGGGATACAGTTTAAGCTGTTTCGCTGCCCTTCGACAAAGGGGTATGATATTGACAATTGCACTGATCTTTTTCTAAAGCTTTTTCGGGGACTAAGAGCAAAGCTATCTTCAATCTCTTTCATTTGGGTTTCATTTAAAACACGTTTATTACAATCACGAGTCTTATTGCAAACACTACCAGTTTGTCCAAATTTGCTATGACTTTTTAAATTGTTGTCCTATGAGGAATATCTTTTTTACCAAATTCACGAGCAAAAGATTTTTGACGTTCCTTATTAGGAATGTTCTTAAAACAATTCATAAAATAGTTCTCGATAATGAAGATTCGTTGTTTTGAAGTGAGCGAAATTTTTGTTTATTTTTTTCCTACTCTGAGTAATGCATTAGACTTTTAGTAACAATAAATTGATTTATTAATAATTAAAGTAAAATTATGCAAAATTTGATCATTGTAACTTATAATTAAAAAGTTATTAAAAGTTTTTAGTGCTGACACGTGAGTGACTTTCACTGTAGCTGAATAGCAACACCATTAGTCTCAATAACTTGACAGCAACCTGACACATTCGTTATTTTTTAAAGATCATGTTTTAGTGGTCAAGCCAATTTCCTATTGTTCACAGGACCCTGTACGATGAATTGTCAAGTTTATATAGTTAAAATAAAATATTCATTAGATTGATTATTAAAAAGCCTACTTCTCGTTGACTTAGGTTCAATAAATGGAAAAGTTTAATTTAAAGTTTTCAACTAAATTTATAACAAAGATTAGTCTTCGATTGATAAAGTCCGTCTAATTTCATTTATCTTTAGCTAAAATTACAATTCATAAGCCTTTTTCTGGAATTCTTAGCCTGAGTAGAATATTCGATTTTCAAAACATTTATTCTCAACAATTTTTAAGTTGCAGTAGGTAAAATTGTGAAAGTTATTCGTATGACCAGAAGATAATTTATGTTTTCGATCTTTGAAAGTTCTCTGACCGCGAAAGTTTAGTTGATTTTCGAAAACTTTTAGAGCAAAGTTCTAGTCATTTGTGGCGAATAAATTTATATGTTTGACCTTAGTGCTAGTTATAACGTGTGAACACTAATTAATGGGATTGATTCCAAGATTTAATATTTAAATTTTCAAGATAAATTTTAAAAATTGTTGTGTACTCAGTTATGAGTCAAACACGAGCTGTGTCTGACCATTAGTCTAAGATTTGACCCTTAAAAATAAGACCTTAAAAAGAGTATATAAGAAATGCATGTTTTGTATTTTGGGCAGTATTGATAGCATTCGCATGCCTTACAAGTTTTCTTATCGTAAAGTAGTTTCTGTGTTTTTATTTAAATAAAATAATTGGAGGTTGTGATTGTAACACTCATTCAATATACTCAAGTACTTCAAAATTAAACTAATGTTAACCAAAGATTAGACATTAGACAGTCAAAATGCATCGATCAATCAGTGATTGAACGCCTTGATGGGCAGCAACTCTGATTCTTGTCAAGATGTCTCTCATATAGGTTTGGCACATCAATGAGGTCAATTCCTTAAGCTTTTTGTACATTTGGTTCGACATTTTCGATATCAAAGGCATAGAAACTATCATTTGTCGAGCATTTCTTATCTCGAATCGGGAAAATGTCGGAAATTAATCGGAAAGTGAAAATCGTCGTCGATTACGATTTGCACTATTGTTGAAAGCTTAGCGATAGTGTGTCTCTTTTTATTCAACTTGATTTTCTGTAAAATCGTTTGCATCTTTAGGTCTAGTTTTACGCTAATATCACTGGATTCGGTAAAATTTTATTATTTTTTGACATATGTTTGGCTTATTTTGAACTTTTTTACCACTTTGGTCTTTGCAACGTCAATACGGCTGTCAACGAACTCAACAAAGTTTGTGGGCATTTTACCGCTTTCCGTCCTTCACCTTTAGCCCTTTTTAATTGCAAATTATTGTTTATTCTTTCGATAATCCGATATGTAGTACTTTTGCGGATATTGATTGATTTAAAGTGATTAACAGTAAATAATTTAGCTTTTCTCTATTTGCTTTATAGAAGTGCCAAATATTTTTCTTTACTATCCTTTTTTAATTAATCCATACTTTATTTGAAAGATAATCTCAAAGAATAAAATTGTGCTAAACAATAGAATCCAAGCTACAATTTGACTCATAGTTCGTTTAAATTGACCCAAAAGTAGCGTAATTATTCAATAGTTTACTCAGTCCCATTAATTAGTGTTCACACCTTAATATATAATGTACGAGACTTTTCAAAAAGTTTCCTCAGATCTAAGTAACAACTTTTATTTAAAATTTATGTATTAAATGTTACTAATGAATAAGTTTTAAAATATATGATAGAAAATCTTATAACTTAATTATTGATTTTGAGTCAAAAACACATGGATCACTAAAATATATGTTGACATGTGTTGCCTTTCATAGAAGAGTTCAATTCAGTAGACATGATATCTATTACTATCAGGCATTAAATGGTACGCAACTGAGTCTGAATCTGCCTCAAACTATGAGTTCGGAACATTTCACTGACAACTATTTCACCAATAGTCATCAAACTCACAATAGATACCGATGAATGGCTGTATAACGAGTTCGAAACACTCGTTATCATATAGGTAATTGATTTTTAAAGAGTGGTATTCGAAATTTAAAAGCTCAAAATTCTTTAAGGACTCATTCGATATGCTCAAGACTTATATTTCTGAAAAGTGTGGGCAAAAACCTTTGAAACGGCATATCATTGGCGTTCATTAATGGATCTATTGGAACAGATGATAATATGTATATCGTTTCAAAGATTTTTGCATACAGTTTCTAAAAATATAAGTCCTAAGCATATCAAATGAACGCTTCAAGAGTTATGAGCTTTAAAAATTTTGAATAGGATTCTTTAAAAATCAATTAAATATACGATTAAGAATGTTTCGAGCTCGAAGTCTCCTATTATCAATAATTCTATTATATTGGAAGCAAAATTGATGATCTTTCTGAAAGTCAATTGATAAAATCAATCAACATATTGAGTCAAGTGTAATATTTGATCCTATTTGAAGGCTAGAGATCATGGCTTTGCGATCACATTCCGTCCGCAGTTCCCAATTCGGTAAGCCCTACTATAGAATATTCAGCATTACATAGTGTTTTCAAGTAAAAAATCTGATGGAATTTATTGCTTAGTCTCTTTTGCACAGCTTTAGCTCTCAACAATAGCTTTGGTCTTTAAAAATCAAATAAAAAATAATTTTAGTTCGTTTTTTCAAAATAAATTAGTAGAAATTAATAGCTTTTCAATTTCAACCTTATTGGCTGGTTTTGCCAAATCTAAACAAACTTAATCACCAAAATATAATTTCATAAATTTTGAATTTGTCCTTATTTTCATGTTAAAATTTTCTTTACATTGCTCTACACTTCCCTTTTCTCTTCACTCACTGTTTTAATAAAACAAAGCTTTGTGTATGAAATACTTTATTGAATGTAACAAAAGAATTGTATATTAAATCAATTATGCATAAGTTGGACACGAGCTCCTTCCTTAAACTTCTGAAACATTTCTTTAAATACGTCTAGAGTTGAGGGGAAAACATCCCTAACATATGTTTCAATTGTCATTAAATATTATTCGCTGGTCATTTTTTACTGAATAGTTACGAAGGGATTCAAAGATCACTTTTTGACAAATGGTCAATAAGTTATTCACACAGCCATTTCTGAATCCAAAAATTGCTCGAATTAAGAGAAATGGTTGTCTACAGTTCTAATTCTGGGAATAGAACATTGAGTCCTGCATGCAGGCGCTTGATATCTTGTGAGCACCAAATATTTTATGCAGTCACATTAGAGACAGCAATCGAGGCGATTTTTAGGTCCTGTTTCTTTTTCTAAAATCCCGATCTTGTCTCATCCTGAATTAATGAAAATGTGTTCCATCCTAAAAATTTTAAGTATTTTAAAAGGCAAATCATTTCTCAATTATAATGAACTCGCTAAGAAATTACCACAAAATATAATCAGTTATAGTACTAATTTTGTATTATAAATGTTAATGCTGAAGAAGACAAACGGCGGATATGTTTATATTTAAAACATGCGACTAAGTGTTTAACCAAAACCTACGTACAATTAAAACATAAGTTCTATTAATAATTCTTTGAAGGCTTGTTATAGATGAAAATTCTGAAATTTGAACACTGTTATAGAAATAATATAAGTCTATTAAAAACCAAATGGGTTTTCAAGATTCTTTAATAATTTTCAAAAATCCCGATTCCATTCCGACCATTTTATTAAAATTCGAATCATGTTTCGTCTGATCGCGGTGTCATCTATAACTCGCACTATCTTATCATGATGAACTTTGAGTAAGATTGTTTGATCGTTTGCGCGCTTGTCTCATCTCCATTCCAAAGGATTAACTTATAATGATCATTTATAAGGAACATGGAGACAAGATTATTTTAGGTTAGTCAAGGAGGATAACATTGAATTCAGTTTAATCAAACGCTTACCGGATCTTGGGATTTGAGGGTCTTTTCATTTATAAAAAAAAATATGAATAAACTTATGAATTATATAAAATGAATAATAATGATTGGACCTAGAGTCCGAATGATGGTTTCACAAACTATGTAATAAATAATTAATAAAACTAAATCATATTATTTTTAATGGAGACACTTTAGATATTCTGTCTTTCGTATTTATTAATGGTATTAATAACTAGATTTACTCATACATAATGAGAACTTTTGATTATAAAGTTCATTCAATCGAAATATATCATTTATTCATATAAGAAAAATATTCGCTAAAAAATAGAGTAAATACTATATAAACCCTATATGAATCAAACGTCTAAAATTTGTTGGATCAAATAAAAAATCTCGTATCTTTAAATAATTCCGAAATTATTGTGAATGAATTATTTTTTCACCTTATTTATGAAAACATTTTTGTGAAAAAGACATGTAGGATGGCAAAATAAACTGGACTTCATATGTTATCAGTTTTAACACGTTATTTCAAGTAATATCTAAGTATTTCAGGTACTTTTAGGTTGAAGTCAAGTTTATCGATCGATTTTCTTATAAAATAAATATAACCATAAGACTAAATGACAGCGTAAGAACCATTGATTTTTTAAAACAAACATGAATAAGAATCAAATTGATTTATTGTGTTTATTCGAAATTTCATTAAGTTAATGGTATATTCATTAAATAAAAGTGTTGTTAAACATTTATTGAATAGATATTTCGCTGTTTTATACTCAGTAAAAGAAAATTGATTTATATCTGAAATAGTAAAAAGGTTTTCCTCAAATTAAAAGCTAGAAATTAAGATTTACTAAAGATTTTAGAGAATAAAATGTAATATAATCTTTTCAGAAATTTAGTAAAGTTGTTGAGAATGAAAATAGATAACACTCTTCAATATCTGTTTATCACGGGTTGTTTGATTGGATGTATTTTACAAATCTACAATATAAGTGATATTTATTTTTCGTACGAAACAACAACTGATGTGAGATATGAAAATGAAGTCGTCATTTCATTGCCTGCTATTTCTATTTGCTTTTATAAAAGTCATTTAATTAGACAAAGTTATTTATTACAACTTTTTCCTAATGGCACGAAAAATATAAAAGATAGGGAGAAAATCATTAAAATAACTAACTATTTGGGTAAAATGACAACACGTCAACAATTCAAAGCTTTAAAGACACCACAAGAAGTTTTCGGTAATCACTGTTCTGTTATGAAACCGAATATATACAATGATTCTGAAAAATATGTGAATTGTGAGAGGATATCAAAATATAGATATTCTATAAGTTATCACTTCTATTGTTTCACATTATTTTCACAATTGAATGAAGAATCAGATGACAGATATTTAATCAATTATGACGTAAGTATTAGAAGTGGAGGTGGTTGTTTAGTGAAAGTAGTGATTCCCGTGAACTTTGGTTTCATTTTATGGCATTTCCATCAAAGGAAAGAACCGATTACAGATGAATTTAATAATGGATTTATTGATGTAAATGTAAATGAAAATGAACCAAGTTATATTCATTATAGAAAAACTATAGTAAAATTAATGCCTAAACCATACAAAACATCGTGTCGTGATTATAAACAATCAGGTTATCAATCAAGATATGATTGTATTTCTAAATGTAAATTACGTAATTATTTGAATGACTATAAGAAATATCCTGGAAATTATTTAACCAATGATTCAACCAGTAATCTGACTATAGATCAACGAATGAATAATAGTTTAGACTCGGATTTGGCTGAAAAATGTGATAAATTTTGTGGACATTTTCAAGATTGTTATAAAGAGTATTTTTATTTGGATGAATCAAAAGCAAAAGCAAGCGCTACACAAGATTTCAATGTATATTTAAATACTCCGACATTACCCAATGTAATAATCAAACATTTAGCTAAAATGCATTTCGAAGAGTTTTTATGTTTTATCGCAAGTATTATAAGTCTGTGGTTTGGTTTCTCAGTTATCATGTTAACTGATGTCTGTTTTTTAATTGTTAAAAATGTGACAAATATTATAAATCATTATAAAGGTCAAATCATAATTATTAACCAAAGGATTCAGCTTCTATCAAAATAGTATATGATTAATTGTAGTAAAATAATTTTCAACAAATAAAATTAGAAAATTTAATACCAATTTTACTGATCAATCGTTGATTATGTATATGTCAATCATTGTATATCGTATTCTCAGTGTACAGTGTTCAGATTTAAGTTGAATAGATAGGCGCTTCTATCACAAATGCTTTATCTTATTAGTAATTCAATGTATTTTGATTCTTAGCAAATGTATTTAATTGGAGGTCGCCATGAGACTTCGATAGTTTCGATTCGTCCGAGAATTCCAACTCTCGATCTCGATCGAAGACAATCGAGACTTTCGCGAGACTCTCGAAAGCGGTCAACCAAATATTTATGTCTATAAGTATATAGACATTGATTAAGAAGAACTTTAAAATAGATAATATTTATGTATTCATTCAAAGAGCTATCACTTGTTTAAAAACAAAGTCAATATGTTATTGAAAGTCGTATGAAGCGACAAGTTCATAGTACGGATCTTAACCCCATCGAAAAAATTTGGAGCATCCTCCTTCGCTAAGTTTACGGTAATGGCCGCCAATATGAGATCATTAAGAACCTTGAGACCTCAATTCAAGAAGAATGGACGAAAATAGATAAATAGAACTTCCTCAGAAGTTAGTCAATAGTCCTCAATATAGATTTTTCAATGTAATTTTAAAAGGATGGAGTTTAGTTTAGCACCCCACGATAATTGATTTGAAAAGTAGTTATTTTACCTAATTTTAGGGTGAGGAACACGAATTTGATAGTCATTTTTTCCGGAAATTCTTAGTTTATTAGATATTCGCCTTCAAAAAATTTTGACGCGGAAACACCTTCGTAATGCACCCCTTATATTTCCGCCACTCCTCAAGATATACATCCTTAAATTCATCTCGATGAACTGTAAAGATCGATATCAAATTTTATCTGGTTACTTGACCTTTGACCAAGTAAATTGACCTTTCGCCTTTGACCCTATAACTTGTGATCCCGTTGACGTAGCTTCATGAAATTGATACCATTTTACTCCTCTCGTCACACTAAGTTTAACGATATATAACATAACCTCATTCGGTTGCCATAGACTCGAAAATCCCCGATAAGTGTACCTATGCTGCCCATAGCACAAAATCAATGGTTAAAATCTGTATCAGATTTTTAATATAAGGTTTGTTTAGGCTATATATTGATAGGAGTTGAACTTATTAGTAATTGATGACTCAGGGGTGAAAAATAGCTACTATTGCACTATATTTTAAATGTTTTGTGAAATATTTGTTCTAATGTGCGTTATCTTTACAAACCCATATTCCATTTATTTATAAATAGGGTATTAATTGTTAGCAAATATCAACTACGAAGATACAACTTTCAAAGTAAGGTTAATCAATTTTTTCAATTTTGATATGATTAACAATATTTTATTATTCATGATTAATATTTGTTATTAATATTATTATTATTATTTAGAACTGAAAATAATGATTTGTCAAAAATATAAAGATTTTTATTTATTTATAATATTAGCTGTATTTATTATAATATAAACATAAATGAGTAAAATATTGGATATTACTCATTTATGTACTATTCATTTCTGTATTATTTGCTTGATTTGTTCTTTATGATTTTCACACAATTTCATTTAACATTATTGTTGTTCTCTTCTTTATAATATCTGCATAACTTGTTTCTTTATTATTAAAATGCATATTTATCAACTCTACTCATCGAATTTATATTTATCTTTGTTTGGTTTAGTATCTCGTAATGGTTAAACTTGGCTTTCTCGAGTCGTAACCCAAGTTTAACCATTTTCGAGGAGGTTAGGTCAGGGTGACACCTTTGGGGGATGCTAGCTATGTGGTAACTGCATTCGGCAACAATATGAAATATTTTTGGTGTAGTTTAGTTAACAATTTAGTTAAACTTCGAAGATTATTAGAACATATGATATTTTGAAATAACTGCGAAAAAGTGGCCATGACCTCTTATGAACTGCCTTAATGTGTTCTCTATATATAGTCGATTTGATACATATGCATTTCATGTGACTGTTCAAATACTGATGTAAAATCCTGAATTAGGTCATATACATCGCTGAACTCAGGATGACGAGAGGAGTAAAACGATATCAATTTCATAAAGCTATGACCGCGGAGTCACAAGTTATAGGATCAAAGGCGAAAGGTCAGTTTACTTGGTCAAATATCAAGTAACCAGGTCAAACTTGATATAGATCTTTTCAGCTTATCGAGATGAATTTAAGGATGTATATCTTGAGGAGTGACAGATGGATAAGGGGTGCATTACGAAGGTGTTTCCGCGTCAAATTTTTTTGAAGGCGAATATCTAATAAACTAAGAATTTCCGGAAAAAATGACTATCAAATTCGTGTTCCTCACCCTAAAATTAGGTAAAATAACTACTTTTCAAATCAATTATCGTGGGGTGCTAAACTAAACTCCATCCTTTAAAAGTATAAAGGAAAAACTAAATATTAATCTTAATTTATTTAATAAATTCGATTTTGTCTTGATACTTTGCAAGCATGGTTTTTTATATTTTCTGTTGCGCGTGTCTTCTCAATGGATGCGGGTGAAATAGTCTTGGTAAAAGGCAAGTATCTTTGAGATGCACTATCTCATAAAAATGATTAAGTTATCTCTACGTCAATTGTTAAAATTTCTAAAAAAGATGATGGCCTAATAATTACGAGTTGCATTCTACTACAATCCGAGAATAGAGAGCATTAAGTATCATGTGATGTTGGACACGTCTATCTCTCAAATTTAAAAGAATTCTTGAGAAAATCACTCAAAGCCAAGCATTAAGCGAATCCGATTTATAAGCGATAATGATCCTCATGAAGAAAGATCTCGTGAAGTGAACGATAAGATTCATAAACAAAAAATCATAGATCTTTGACTTGAGGACAGTAATGGGAGATTCTTTGAATTGATAGAAAATTTAAGCGTCAGTTATTAGAGGACAAAAGACTTCTGATGGAAGTCGGTACTAAAACAATAGCTACTTGGTGGGTATCTCATGAACTTATGCCTGCTCAGAAACAAGAGCGTGTCAACATATGTATAGAACATCTCAAAACTATAATAATCCTTAAGTTTTGGTAAGAACGATTCGATCAATGAAACTTGGATCAGATCGTATGAACCCCAAGGATCCTTTTGATTCACTTCAATGGCGTTTATCTTGACGTGTACTGTTAGAAAATTTTTTTCTAGGGGAAGACATTTGAATGGAAAAAAGACATGAATTTGTCTGATTTTAAACTTAAGGCCAGATGTCATGCGTGGAAACTATTTTTAAGATTCAATTTCAATATAGTTATTCTCATAGAATCAAAAGTTTAATTTTCAAAAGTTATGTACTATATAAGTTAAATAAATCTCTTAGACGGACAAATTAGCTTTATCGAACTTTAATTAAAAGGTTAATAAAACTGAATGCAATTCAAAACTGATCGAGGCATCAAATTCAACAGAAACTATAATTAAAAATTTGGATCACCTAAATAGTAAACTCTGATTTAAAAATATTGATTTCAGTTGAAATATTGAAATGAATTAATGAGATTTTTATTAATAAGTTAGCTAATTAGTAAATACTTTGTCACTCAACAGTTACATTATATTTTAGTACATTTTTGAATAATTCAGAATTTTTTATGCAATTAAACTTATTCAAAGCCTTGGTCATTCTATAGTGTACACCACCCTTGGGTCTAGTAGAGTATATATCCACTTCATTTTTCATATTACCTGTGTCCTGCTTATCCAAACTAGACCTAATGCATCCAAACCTAACCTAACCTAACCTACGTAACTCACCTAATCTACATAATTCAGTTAACCCGCCTAACCTGTTAGGTAGTGCATACTATAGTAAGTCGAGGGGTGGCGTATAGTCTAGAATGACTAAAGCCTTTAATATATTCTATCATGCGGAATGAGGACTTGAGATTAAAGAGGCAGTTTCAAATGGTTGAGTGTCTAATCTACAACCAGTCTGGAAAATGATGTTAAATATGAAAACATTTTTATTTTCTCAACATTCTAATAAATTATTTTGGTGTTCATCAGTGCATCATATTTGAATTTTATAAAAGGTGAAATATATCAACTATAAAATATTCCTGATAGAGGTGTAGCTATGCAATTTTATTTATATGGTTCAAAATTCATTGTGTCAAAATGTATCAAACACAAGCAAATATATATAAATGAAAAGTTCATACGTTACATCTACCAGTTGAAAAAAATCCTCTATTCTAGTTATCAACATATTATTTGTCTTAATTTAATGATTTTTTGACAAGAATTTTGAAACAAAATTATTAAATATTAATTGATACATTCACTTCAACGATATTTTAGAGTTGAAGTTTATGAAAATCGAAAGTAGTTATTCTCAGTCCCAATTCCATATGGTTGTACATTAGAAGATAAAAATCTATAATGGTCAAGAATACATAATGCACTTAATTGTTAGTATATTCAGTTTTAGTAATTGTGAAAAAGTAGAAAATTAGTGGCTATAATTAGTATTTTAAATAATTGCTAAATAATTAAGAACAAATAAAAAATACTAATTGAAAAACATTATTTATTGCATTTTAAAAATTAACAAAGAGTGAGATGTGGTCAATTTAATTGATGGCAGAGTATTTCAATTAGATATTTAAAATTTTTATTTAGATACTGCAGTGAGTTTGAGCTGAAACAGTACTGTTAATGAGATTGTCTGTAATGTAGAAATCAAATTGCTTACAATCTTAAATTCAGATATAAAATTGACTTAACATTCCCGAAAATAGTTGATAATAAATAGTTTCAACAACAAAACTCAACTTTTTTCTAATCAATTCTTTGGATGAATGATATTAATTATCAATTTACGAAAAAATCAGGTTTTATGTTCGATCATTAAATTTACAAATTATAAAATTAGATTTTCTACCTAGAGTCTTATAGTAATCGACGTATAATGTTGGCTAGATCTAGAATCTCGCACTAGTGCGAGACTTTAGCGAATGTGACTCGGAGCTGCTAGTCTTGCACTAATACTAATGCTAATATTAAATTAAAAGAGTGCTTCAAATATAATTGTATTAATATTCGTATTGTTAAATTGTTAAAAATTTTATCACTAGAGAGAGGATTTTTGATTAGCTTACTATATTAGTTAGTTAGATTAGGTTCGACCGACAACTATTTCACTGATAGTCATCAGACTCACAATGGATACCGATTAGTGGCTCTATAGCGAGTTCTAAATACTAGTTATTGTATAGTTAATTCATTTTTAAAGAGTGGTATTCAAATTTTCAAGACTGAATAATCCTTGAAGAGTTAATATGATATGCTTAAGACTTATATTTCTAGAAACTGTATGCAAAAACCTTTGAAATGATTGGCATATCACTGATGTTCATTGGTAGACCTATTAGAACAGATGATGATATGCACATCATTTCAAAGGGTTTTGCATACAGTTTCTAAAAATACGAGTCCTAGGGATACGAGTTAAATGCTTCAAGAGTTGTTGAAACTTTAAATTTTGAATATCACTCTTTAAAAACTCTTTAACTAAATGATAATTTGTACTGAGAAAGATTTATACAGCCATTCAAATGAAATTTGAACCTTTGATTTGAGCCTGTTCGAGGTCTTGCATCACTTTAAATTTTGCCATAATCATTTATAATTTGCGTTTAAGTTATATTTGAAATATTACTTAAGTAAACAGTATATTTATTGAATGAATATGTGCTTTCATAAATACTTCACTATTTTATACTCAACCACAAAAGATAAATAATTCAAATGAGGAATATGAAAAAGATTTAAGTGAAATTTTAAAAAGATTAAAAGGATTTACAACATATAAATAGGTAGAGCTTAAAATCAGGAGTGACACAATTCTTCCACAGCACAATTCTTCCACACTTTTCAATTGATCACAGAATATAAGTGATGAGCATTTTAAGTCGAATTGACCAACGAATAGTAACTATTGGCCATTTCTATATCAGATAAATTACTAAAAACAACTGATGACCTAATAATATAAAAAATGGTTATCAGTTACTCCTCATAGGTTATCTGAATTGGAAATGGTCATCGGTTTCCTTTCGCATTTTATCTGATATAGAAATGGCCATCAGTTAGTTCGCACAGGTCATCTAACTTGAAAATGGTCATCGATTGCCATCCATAGCTCATCTGATTCAGAAATGGCCATCAATCACTCCCCGTATGTTATCTGAGATGGAAGTGGTCATCGTTCCTCTCGGTTTATCTGATATAGAAATTGCCATCGCTTACTCCTCGTAGATCGTCTGAATTAAAAATAGTCATCGTTCGTCTCCCATAGGTCATTTGATATAGAAATGGCCATCAGTTGCTTCCCATAAGTCGTCTAAATTTAAAATGATCGTCGTTCGTCTCCCGTAGTTTATCTGATATAGAAATGGCCATTAGTTACTTCCCGTAGGCCATCTGAATTGAAAATGGTCATCAGTTGCATTCCGTAGGTCATCTGATATAGAAATGGCCAATAGTTACTATTCGTTGGTCAATTTGACTTGAAATGGTCATCACTTATATTCTGTGATCAATTGAAAAGTGTGGAAGAATTGTGCTGTGGAAGAATTGTGCATGGAAGAATTGTGGTAGACCCCTTAAAATCTAGGTACATAAGACTTTTATTCTCATAGGTATATCAATGATATAACTATCAGAACAAAATTCTTTAAACAAATATAATGATGTTATTTTTAATAAAACAATTCTTTTTATATAGGATCGGAATGATATGCATTTATCATAGAGTAGACCAATCAATATTGTCAATTTTTAGATCATTCGATCAAATATTGCATGTTAATGTATATATTCCGAGTCATTATTATATATTTATTTAAATTTACGATTGAATATTACTGAGTGTATTTTACATACCCATCAGATAAGCGTTATTTTTCATACGTAAAAACAATTTATATTAGATTCAAAAAAGAAATTATCATGTGAACTGATTAGAAAAATACGATATTTTAGCAATTCTTTCAATGAGTCATCTCATAAAACATACAAACTTTATAGCCACGAAAATGATTGTTATTGTATTGTCAAACGTATCATGCAAAAGTATCAGTAAGACCATATGTTACTATATAGATTAGAAAACAGATTTTCTGTTTAATTTCTTAATAAATATTCGAATAATATACAATTTGATGTTGAGATCATGATTTTGCACCTTCAGATATAAGAGTTTTGATCTTTTGAAAAATCACGTTTCTCGAGTATTCATATCTGTAGCACTTAGACAAACAATATTTGAGTAAAAAATACACGTATCTAATCATCTTTTATCTAATTTAGCTTACACTCATCAGAATTGAAAAATTCTCATCCAATTCATCTCACGGAATTTACTTGAATTATTCGTCTATCTCACAAAGGATACGAACGCCTACTTCCTAGAATGTGAGCCCTAACATGTAGTTTACTAAAAAGAATTCATCAAAACTCATCAACTTTTACTTCTTTGTATAAGCGTAATATAAATATTAAAAGATATAAATAAAATAAATATTAAAATTTCGAAATAATATGACGAGATAGCTGAGT
This sequence comes from Archegozetes longisetosus, assembly GCA_018873245.2. NCBI lineage: Eukaryota > Metazoa > Arthropoda > Arachnida > Sarcoptiformes > Trhypochthoniidae > Archegozetes > Archegozetes longisetosus. The sequence continues at coordinate 4,244,549 of JAEMBT020000009.1, read as the reverse complement.
CAAATCAATTATCAACTTATAAATTAGATAAATCATTAAAGTTTTTTCTAATCATTTCAATGGTGGCAATAAGTTTTAATGAAAATTTGTGATTTTTAAGTAAATAGAAGTTTTATTTCCAACAACAACAACAAATAAATTGTGATTATTAATATAATACTTGAGTGAAATGCAATATATCAATGAAAAACAATATCAAATTAAACATTCATTATTCGATAAATTATCAGTGTTTTACATGTAAATTTCAGAAAATGCATAAGAAATTTATGATAATATATGTTCGATATGATAACTGTTTTCAATATGGATTATCGTAACCGAACTTGAAAATTGTAGATAAAATTGTACACATTGGATATCGACCAATATTTGATCTCAAGTCACTCAAAACAATATCAGTTCTCCCGAACTTCTCAAATTCGCGACCATTTAAGAATAAGGAGTACTACGTGTTTTGAAGTGCTTTCGATAACTTCTTTCAACTTTAACAGTAGTTTTTGCATTTGAACAATATTCTCTTATGAGAATAAAAGAATTACAGTCGAATATTGATATGTTTTTACAATTATGTAAACAAAGATTATACAATATAAAAATAACCTCCAACTATTTATGAAAGTAGGCGTGAACTTTAAGCCTCTGTCATACCTAGTTTAAAAGTTATGATCAAAATGTTTTATATTGTACTTACATCAACACCTTATATTTTAGGTTATTATCTGGATATTTCAATGACTTTCAGGAAAAGCACAGCTATAAATGAGATTATCTGTAATATAATAAAAATTTAATTTCATTATTTTAAAAACTATTCGAATAGAATACTAACTTCATATCCTCGAAAATAACTTATAATAAATAGTTTTCCACAATAAAATCCGACTCTTTTCTGACTAACATTTTCGATGAACCACATTAACTATTGTTTTGTGAAGAATAGGTCAACATGCATATTCGATCATTTTATAATGTAATTTACCTTTAGTTTTGTGGTTGTCGAAATACGATATTTTCCTGAATATAACACACAATTATTTAATAAAGCATATGTTTTATTAGCCTCTAAATTAACTGAAGACGTCGCGTTTATAATTAATATTAGACATAATGTGAGAAGAATTGAAGAATAAGCAAAAATAAATTTGACGATTGGAGACATTTTGACAAATAATGCCATGTATACAAACATGTTCAAAATGATAGTAAATGAAAACCAAATCGAAAATAAAAATTTAGACCAATATTCGTCATTGTATGCAGTGATTTGCTCATATACAGAGTCAAAACTTCGTAAATTGTGAGGAATATGTCGTATTTGACGTTTTAAATTTTTCAAAATTCTTTCGTTTAGTGCTCGTATTCTTATCTTTATGTAATAACTTAGAATATAAAGGTAGACGAATTGACTTAATATGATATTAAAAATGAAATAAGAAACATACTGTTATGGGCAGTAGTATTTTAGTTAGAAATTCATTAAAAGTAAATAACTTTTTAGATAAATCAACCATTTTGTAAATATCTGTTTGATTTGTGAGACAAACACTTTGTGGTGAAACTAATCCCGACATCATTTCAAATGGTTTGAGATATGAAGGCTTTATACCATTTCTATAATTATAATAATGAATCATTTGCGATATGATTGATATTAATAATAATCCCAATACAAAAAGGTTGTAATGGATTCTTGCGTTCATCAGTTCAGACCAATCTCCCAAATATATTAATAGATTTTTGTTCTCATCACTTAATGATAATAAAATAATGCATCGAACAAAGAGCTGTATATTCATTATGAAAATAAATAATGGATTGTGATATCTGTTTCTATGAACAAACTCATAAGGAAAATGAGATAAACCAATTTGATATAATTTGAATGCAGCCCTTTTGACGATTTTATTTTGGGGTAAAATATGTTTAGGATTAAAAACTACCATTTCGATTGCCATCACTATATGTTCGACTTATTTTGCATACAACTACAGACTTATTGATGTAGAGTCAAAACTAGAAAAATAAATTTTCAATTTATATTTTACGTTAAGATGTCAAGTGTAGGCGACATTTAAATTTATTTATAGGTTTAATCACGATTTTATATATTCGATATTCTTAGAATCCATTAGGTAGTTGAAAAATACATATAATTCTCCATTAAAAATGTCATAACAGGTTTTCATGTCTTGTGATAATTTAATTTTCACCTAAACTAATGCATTTCTGTTATTATTTTAAAACTCCATTTACGCGATAGATCATACTTAAAAAGAGGTCAATATTTGGAATTTGAAATAATATAAAAAGGTGAGGGAACGGAGCTGAAACTAGATATAAAATTCACAAATTTTATATAATATCGAGACGTTAAATATAAGCAATATTTTAAGTAATCGATAGGTGTTAATAGACCTGTTCGTATAATGTTCTAAACTTGTTTATTTCTTGGAAAGTAATTGCATATTTTCGTTAGAAAATCTCATTTAAAATATTCTAATGATAAGTTTTCATGTTAGAGATATTTAAAATTGACCTAAACCAATTGATTTTTATTTCTCTAAAACATTGTTAAGGAGTCTCTTTCCACATGATAAAATACAGTGAGAGTCATTCAAGTTTCGGCACCACAAAACTTTAATAACTTTTTAATTATTTAAGTCATACATATGAAATTTTGCATAAATATAGTTTAGTTATTAATAGTTATACAGAAATTATAACAAATGTTGAAAATGTCCACCATCCACCTCCAAACAAAACTGAACGCGACGTACCATATTCTCCGAAGCTTTTTTCAGTTTCAGCACTGATCTTTTTAATTTCATTAATTATGTTCAGCTTTGATTCTTCAATATTTTGAGGATTTGATAGATATACCCGATATATATCATCTTTGATGATTAATGATAAATAGCTGCATCAATTAAATAAAACCATTTCCTGATAAACTCTTTCAACGAACTACATTACCTTTGTTTTCTCGATGAATAAATTTTAAATTTTCTCTCGAAATTGAAATAACATAAAAGTTTAAGAAAATAGAAATAGTCTTCTAAAATTTTAAATTATAACCGCATACTAACTGAAAAATAACATTTTACACAGAATGTCAAATGGCTTACATAGTTAAATGGTTTATTTGCTCTGAAATGATTGAACAGTTTTATGATCAATACTATTAGTGATTTTATGATTGAACGAAGATCAATTTGAATAATTGAACCAAAAACTAATATGAATTAGATTATCAAATTTTGTTCACTAAACATTGTCATATGTATAGTTATGTTAATTATCATTATTATCGATAGCCAGAACAGGTATAATACTCTTAATTATAAGCAGTGATTTGCCTGTGTAGAGAGTATTCCTAAAATAGAAACAAATATTTCTTATTAGTTGTTTCATATTGCGAGCAGTTCTTTCATCTTCTTCTCATATTCTAATATTTATGTAATATATATAGGGTCATGTAAGATATAACAATGACCCTGAATTTCTGGAAAGAATTATCGCTATTGATGAAACTTGGATCAGATCATATGACCCTAAGGATCTATTTAATTCACATCAATGGCGCTTACCTATACAAGAACCGTATGTAATTTTAACTTGAAATATTCGAAAACTAAAATAATGCTAGTGGCCATATTTGATGCGGCAAGCCCACCAAAACAGGAGCAACGATAGATGACTGGAAGGTGATGATGATTCTTGCTTTTCATCAAAATCTGATATTCTACTATCGACTTTTACTGAAAATACAATTGTCAAATTTCAAGTATATATTGATTTTTTGGACAAATAATACTTTCAGAAGTAAAGAATCACTGTGTTAATAATCCATTTATCCTGCACGACAGTGCCAGACTACATAAACACCGGAAAGTCAAATAATTCTTTAATCGAAATCGTTGGGTGGAACTTAATCACACCCTTATAGTCTTGTTTTGAACGCTTGCGACTTTGATGTTATTGCAAGAATAAAGAGGCCAAATAAAGATATGAGATTTCCTAATCAGACTCAACATTGGATGGTGTATGGCCGAGTTATAAATGAAATAAATGTCGAAAGAGCCACCACTTGTATAAGACACTTCTCACTGCGATGGGATTTGATCAACCAGATAGAGGGGAATACATTCACTAATTATACAGTCATATTTAAAAAAATATAGGTTTGTTTTAAAGATCCAGTTGTTCGGACTATTCTGCTAGCATCTAATATATAATATGTATTCATCTTGACATTTCTATTGTTTTGAGCAAAAGTATAGCTATTATTGAAATAATCTATTGGGTAAGAAAAATAATCATCTTAAACTTTTAACATTTGATAATCCATACAATACTCACTTCGTATCCACGAAAATAGTTTATAATAAACAATTTCCAACAATAAAATCCAACAGTTTTCTGACCAACTCTTTCAATGAATGACATTAACTATAATTCAGTGAAAAAAATTCTAAGTTAAGATTTGATCATTTTGTAGAACGTTTTACCTTCAGCCTTATAGTAATTGGAAAATAATATCTTCCTGAATAAGATATACAATTGTTAATTAGCTTATACGATTTATTTGCCTCTGAATTAACTGCAGACGTGATGTTTACGATTCCCATTAGTATTAAGATAAATAGAATGGACACAAAAATAAAAAAAGATTTATTGATTGAGGGCATTTTGATAAATAATGTCATGTATAAAAATGTGCTCAAAATGATGGTAAATAAGAACCAAATCAAGAATAAAAATTTAGACCAATATTCGTTATTGTATGCAGTGATCTCCTTATATAAAGAGTCAAAATTTCTTAAAATTTGATGAATATATCGTATTTCTCGTTTTAAACTTTTAGAAATTCTTTCGTTCAGTACTCGTATTCTAATCTTTATGTAATAACATATAATATAATAGTATATCAATTGCCAAAATACAATGCTATATATGAAATAGGCATTCAATGCCCACAAAATGCTAAGAGATATTCCAAATATAATAACTTCATTAATAGAATAGTTGTAACAAAACGTGATAAACGTTATAAAATATGCTATAATAGGCAGTACTATTTTAGTTAGAAATTCAGTTAAACTAAATAACATTTTAGATAAATCAATCATTTTGTAAACATCCGTTTGATTTGTGAGACCAATACTTTGTGGTGAAACTAATCCCGACATCATTTCGAAAGGTTTAAGATATGAGAGCTTTGCACCATTCCTATAATTGAAATAATGAATGATTTGAGATACGATAGGTATTAATAATCCTGTGGCTATGAAAAGGTTGAAATGGATTCTTGCATTCAATAGATCAGAAAAATCGCCCAAATAAATGAATAAATGTTTGTTCTCATCACTTAATGACAATAAAATAACACTTCGAATAAGGAGTTGTATATGCATTGTGAAAATAAATAATGGATTGTGTAATATATTCCTATGAACCAACTCATAAGAAAAATTAGATAAACCAATTTTATATAATTGAGATGAGGCTGTTTTGATGATTTTATTTCGAGGTATAAGTTGTTTTGGATCAAAAACTGTTTCTTCGATTGCCATCACTGTATATTTAAATTATTTTGCACACAATTACAAACTTATTGATTACAAAATTTGCAAAACCAAAAATTGAAAAGTAAGCTTTCAAGTTATATCTACATATAAGATTTCAAATGTAGGTAACATTGAGATTAATCAATAGGTATTATGCACTTTTATATGACCTTCAATACTCATAGAACTCACCAAAAATGTAGTTGAAAAATACATAAAAGTATCATAATAGTAAGTTTCCATGTCTTTTGATAATTCAACTTTCACTTAAAAATGTATTTTTGTTGTAAGTTTCATTCTACCTGACACGAAATAATTAAAAATAGAGTATATATTAGAAATTGAAAAAAATATTCATATGCGAAGTTATAGAGCTAAAACTAGATAGAAAATCCTAAAATTACATTTAACATTCATACACTAAATCTAAATAATATTTTAAGTGTCATAAAACTTTTCTATTCGCATAATCTTCAATTTCATGTTATTTCGAAACAATAGAAAATTTTAGATAAAATGTCCTAATGGTATGTTATCATGTCTATCAATAATTTAACTTTCACCTAAACCAATCAATATATATTTATATAAATTATTATTATGAAGACCTTTCCGCATGATAAAATATATAAAAAGTTTTGCATAAGTTAATTTGCAGAAAATTCCATAAAAAGTTTGAATCATTCAAAAATGTTCTAAAATATAATTGTTGAATGACAAGTTTTTACTAATTAGTTAATTCATTAATCAAAATCTCATTAATTCATTTAATTATTTTAACCGAAACTAATATTTTCAAATCAGAGTTTACTATTTAAGTAACCAAAATGTTTAATTATAGTTCCTGTTGAATTTAATACCTCTATAAGTTCTGAATTGCCTTCGGTTTTATCAACCTTTTAATTGAAAATTCGATGCAACTCATTTTTCTAAGAAATTTGTTTGACTTATATTAAATACCATTTTGAGAATTTAACTATCAAATTTAACTAATTTTCTATGAGAATTTAATAAGTTTATTTAAGATATAAAACCATTTCTAAAACGAGTGTCTCAGAAATAAATTCTTTGAAACTTATGTTATATTGAGTATAAAATTAATTCAAACATTTTTTTCTCGCTAACTCTATTCTTAATTCATTAATTTCCTTTTTCACAATAATGGGGTCCTCGCAATGTTATTCATACTTTTGAGTTTTACATTGATATACGGATATATCTCATTGATTAATGTGATATTGAGACAGTTATTGCTTGCAAAAGTCTCGAACTAAAATCTTATGAGTTAATATACTAGTAATCATAAGTCTTCGATTATTTCCTTGTAAAATTAATAATAGTTTGAAATTTCTTTACACGTAGTCCCACATGAAGATAGTATCCAAGAACTAGCAATAAGCCAACGTTAGCTCAATCTTAATTCGTTCAGCTCTAAATTGTGTCTTTATTGAATTATATTAATAAATAAATTATTTAGTTGTACATAACTTAGTATATTCAGTGTTCTGTTAAAGTCAAATTAAAATTATAGAACTACTGTTTATCGCAATAAATTTAATTAAAGCTGATTTAAAACAGTTTTTGTAAATAAAAAAGTTAATCATTGATGTTGAAGAATAACTGCAAGTTACGTGTTAAGCGTTTGGCAGAGCATTTCACCGAAAGTATAAAAGATATTTAGCATTAAAACATTAACAACTGGAAGAAATCGGTACCATAACAGTATAAAATACCATCATATCAATAACTTAATGTATCAGTTTGAAAAGAAAGCCTGAAAGTAGTCATCCACATACAGTAGATTATGTCAAGAAGAGAAAAGTATGCAAGGATATAGTATGTTTTTTGTTTTAACTATGAAAATATAATTTTTTTGAAGTTGGCTGCTTTAAATTATAAATTTGATAAATATTTCTAAGTTCATTCAAAGAAATATTTTTAGAATAGCGTAAATTTAAATATTGTTTTTGAATTGTATGAATAATAAACAATCTTTGAAATGGCTACCGAAATAGCTTTTATTCGAAGTAAATTTTGGACTTAAACTTTAATTTTAGATAATTATATGTTCAAAAAAGACAAATAATTTGATCAAACAGTACACTATAGATACATTGTAAAATTACTTTTGTTTTGTTAGATAACAAATATTTTAAACACCTTGGAGATCATGAGTATGCTTCCAATCAAATGAATATCGTTAAGTTGATTAAAGTGATTTTTGTTTAGTATAATGATTCTTACAATGGAACTGTCTCACCACTAAGATTCCGATTTTGAAAAGATTTTAAAAAGACAAATGGTATGTCATATGATGTTCAAAAATGCTGATCACCATTTCTATAAGAGTTATACTCATTCAAAATTGCGTTAACTGCTGTCCAAATAATAGTATAAGAGGCAAATCACACTTATTAGTTTCCAATTAATATACATTTAGTTTTAAAAATGAAGGTTATTTACTACATGAAGCGTTGATTTCTCTACATATATATTAATAATCGGTAGATGGTGCCTTTTCCAGGCACACCCTTTTCATGATTGATCCTAATAGTACTCGGTGTATGTAGTCTAACGATATAGTACATGCCATGTTTTATCCACAAATGACGTGAAATTTTTGATGTTTTAATCATTATTATATACCCCAGGCACCTACTTTTGATGATCGATCCTAATAGTACTCGATGTAGTGAGTCGAATGATATATTACATGCCCATGTTCTGTCCATAAATTACGTAAAAGTGAAATATTTCAAAAACTCAAAAATAGTTCTATCTCTAGGTATCCCCCCGAAAGGCGATATAAGATATTTCTCCATAAAGTAATCAAGTATCCACGTGCGTGATTTAACCTAAGTGAAAATTGCGTCAGGTCGCGAAGCGAGGAACACGAAGCGTTCCGACTGAAGTGATCTGACGCTATCTTCAGCTTAGGTTAAATTGGATTCGTGGTGGTTAGGTTAAACGAGTCGCCAATTGGTACGTTGAGAGAAGGATGAATGGAGAGAAGGATGAATGGAGAGGGGATGTCTGGGGTGGTCAGGTGGGTGCCTATATATATATAAAAAATTCAAAATTCTCACCTAATTTATGGATAAATCATGGCATGTGATATATCATTCGACTCCTCACATCGAGTACTATTAGGATCGATCATTCAAAATATGTGCCCTTAAAAGGCACCATCTACCGGTTAATGCCACTTTTGGAGATTTGACCTCGAAATGACCTTCAAGATGACCTTTTTGACCTTGAGCCATATACATATTCTGAACCAGCTTGACGAGTTTTATAAGAATATATCATCAAAAGTAGGTACCCGCTAAAGGCACCCATTACCAAATATTTAAGCTAATTCCGATGAATTGACTCTTACTGTCAACTCATCTTAAAATAGCTCTACTCTTGAGCTTAAGCAATAAAGTTTTATTTCTTGAGTTCGCAGAATAGATCGCTTCTCTAAAGATTTGAGGTCGCGCCCTATTTTGCATTCTAATAAGAGACATGTGAAAGCAAGAAAATATTTTGCATTTACAATAATAGTGATTATAACAAAATCGATTCGATTATGACTGACTTTAACAAAAACAAAATACTCCCAACCATAGATCACGTCTTTAATTATCTAAGACTAATTCGACCATTTCATTCAAAAATTGACATTTTGTAAAATTTTTAAAACAACGAGGTATAAATACAAACACAAAAAAATTATTAGATCTGATTTAATGAATAATATTAAAATTAAGCGAAGAAGAATCGTTACGGCGATTGCCGGCAACCAGGAGGTGGTGACACTGTCTTTAAAACGGAAACTTCAGTAACTAAAAGTTTGGGACAGCAGTCAATTATTGCATAATTAAGTTGTACCTAATAAATTATCGGTTTAACATATTTACGGTTGCCTTTTATTTCATCAAATGATTTTTATGACGCTTTAATCAGTCAAACAAAATAGGAGTTAACACAAAAACAATTTTTCGCAAAGATCATAAGGTTCATAGGGGTCATAGTGATCATAAGTTATGATTCAAACTGTTTTGAGTAAACGAAACGACTGGTATTGGTATGACTGTTTGAAGCGTAATAAATGATTTATGGCATAATATGGAACTTTGAAGGTGTTAAACCAATGACTAATCGTTTTGCTAAACTTAACTTTATTACGCAATAATTGGCCGCTGCCCTCAAATAGGATCTCAAACTTTTAGGACCCAACAACAGCAAGTAATAGCTGTAACAAGTATAATTTTTATTCAGAAAAATTAAGTCAAAGATAAGTTACCACTAAATTCATAATTTAGTTTAAGAGGTAGACAATCGTCAAAGCGATTAGATTTAAAGTCTGCAAGGCGTAAAATATGCCTCAATTTCTTATTTAATCTTAATATAAACATTGAGCGAACATACATAGTCCGTTCATAAGTTTTCATACAAATAATGTTGCTTATTCTAACTGAATCAAATATAGGAAAATTGTGAAACTTATAATAAAGTCAGATATTTGCCAATTTTGTTATGAAAAAACTTGGAATTTTCTTACCTGTTTTTTTCAAAACTTGGTAATATTGATACAAAGTACGTAGGAGTTACTTTTAGTTTATTGCATATTGATTGAAATTTTATTAAATGTTATAAGACAGCTCTAGTTTCAGATAATGTGAAGAAATTTAATCTTCTCTAAAAATTAGCTGTTTGCATTTGTCATTCAAACAATGAATAAACACTATTGGTTAATTACTAATATTGCTTGCTTAAGGCATTAATAGAAACCTCTTGTGGAGTCATTAAACTTTGTATCACAAAATAGTTTACATTTGAAATAACTCAAAAGATATTTACGATGCTCACAGTATATAAGGGACCCCGAAAAGAAAAGAAACCGGATATTTATTAACACTATATTACTATTAAATCGCCGGTTTCTTTTCGGGGTCCCTTATATATTGTTTATTAATTATTTTTCATAAATTGTTATTTTGACTGTTCCTAATGCACCGCCATAAAGGTTTTCATCTTCATACTCAACAATGTAATTACTTTCCTTTGTGACTTTAAGACTATTATTCTTGTCCCAGAATGGACAATTAAAATATATATGGCTGATAATACTCTCATCTTCAGCAGCTAAGTCAAATTGACCTTCGCATCCTGAGATTGCACTAAACCGTCCACAAGAATTTAGTTTAATATTTGCTTCAGATATGATTTCCAGTTTATTTATATCAGTATCCTCCAGTTCTTGATCCTTACTAGTGGATGAATGCCATTTTCCCCAAATTATCTTAGCGTTTGTTATTTTAATTCTGACATTCGTGCGGTTGTGAATAGCAAATGATACCCATGTATTGTAACCCATTAGTCGATTCACTAACGTTAAATAATGTACCGATTATATAATTATCATAAATATAATTTGAGTAGAATTTTTGGTAATCCAATGTTGTATCAATACCAACAGTGTAAATAAAGTAAAGAATGAGACAAAAACGGAAAAGAGTGAATTAATTATAGACGAAAATTGCCGATCTAAGCAAACATATTGTCATACTTATTATTATTTACCTGTAACGATTACAGTTTATAAATTTTGTCTGAATGCTCAAGTTTATACAGTGAAGTCTATTCCTTAACGCACTTTTATTGATCTAATGCTGTAAAAATCCAATTCAAGGCTATTTTTATCTTCAAATTATAGAATTTTCTCGCATGATTCTTACATGTTAAGTCTAGTAATATTAAAAATGAATATCATTTAATCCTTACCTAACGATTCGTCTTATATGCACTCAAAAACACTTTTGAATCAGAAGACTCATTTGAACAGAAGAAAATGCAATAGCTAGTTAGGAATGTTTCATAATGTGGTCTCATATGAACGCATTGTCTGGTTGCCAACAACTATAAAGTTTATCTTACAGACTGAGTGTGTTATTAAACCTAAACTTTAGATTAAACAAAGTCCTTGAAATACCTGTGAAGGGATGTGTACTCGTGATATAGACTGCAACCAGAGTTATTTTTCAAATGAATTCATCCAAATTATTCTTAGAATATAGAAAGATTAGTTGCAAAAATCGATCTCTGATACTAGTATTAAGTTATAAAAATGACTTACTTTAGGTTGTAACTCTACTACGTTCAAGCGTTTATTGCCCAATCTTATGATACTGCTACTACATTATATAATTTTCTATAAGCAAATTAATTTTCAACTTAATTTAATCTAAAGGACTTTGTTTAATCTAAAGTTTAGGTTTAATAACACACTCAGTCTGTAAGATAAACTTTATAGTTGTTGGCAACCAGACAATGCGTTCATATGAGACCACATTATGAAACATTCCTAACTAGCTATTGCATTTTCTTCTGTTCAAATGAGTCTTCTGATTCAAAAGTGTTTTTGAGTGCATATAAGACGAATCGTTAGGTAAGGATTAAATGATATTCATTTTTAATATTACTAGACTTAACATGTAAGAATCATGCGAGAAAATTCTATAATTTGAAGATAAAAATAGCCTTGAATTGGATTTTTACAGCATTAGATCAATAAAAGTGCGTTAAGGAATAGACTTCACTGTATAAACTTGAGCATTCAGACAAAATTTATAAACTGTAATCGTTACAGGTAAATAATAATAAGTATGACAATATGTTTGCTTAGATCGGCAATTTTCGTCTATAATTAATTCACTCTTTTCCGTTTTTGTCTCATTCTTTACTTTATTTACACTGTTGGTATTGATACAACATTGGATTACCAAAAATTCTACTCAAATTATATTTATGATAATTATATAATCGGTACATTATTTAACGTTAGTGAATCGACTAATGGGTTACAATACATGGGTATCATTTGCTATTCACAACCGCACGAATGTCAGAATTAAAATAACAAACGCTAAGATAATTTGGGGAAAATGGCATTCATCCACTAGTAAGGATCAAGAACTGGAGGATACTGATATAAATAAACTGGAAATCATATCTGAAGCAAATATTAAACTAAATTCTTGTGGACGGTTTAGTGCAATCTCAGGATGCGAAGGTCAATTTGACTTAGCTGCTGAAGATGAGAGTATTATCAGCCATATATATTTTAATTGTCCATTCTGGGACAAGAATAATAGTCTTAAAGTCACAAAGGAAAGTAATTACATTGTTGAGTATGAAGATGAAAACCTTTATGGCGGTGCATTAGGAACAGTCAAAATAACAATTTATGAAAAATAATTAATAAACAATATATAAAGGGACCCCGAAAAGAAACCGGCGATTTAATAGTAATATAGTGTTAATAAATATCCGGTTTCTTTTCGGGGTCCCGGGGTCCCTTATATACTGTGAGCATCGTAAATATCTTTTGAGTTATTTCAAATGTAAACTATTTTGTGATACAAAGTTTAATGACTCCACAAGAGGTTTCTATTAATGCCTTAAGCAAGCAATATTAGTAATTAACCAATAGTGTTTATTCATTGTTTGAATGACAAATGCAAACAGCTAATTTTTAGAGAAGATTAAATTTCTTCACATTATCTGAAACTAGAGCTGTCTTATAACATTTAATAAAATTTCAATCAATATGCAATAAACTAAAAGTAACTCCTACGTACTTTGTATCAATATTACCAAGTTTTGAAAAAAACAGGTAAGAAAATTCCAAGTTTTTTCATAACAAAATTGGCAAATATCTGACTTTATTATAAGTTTCACAATTTTCCTATATTTGATTCAGTTAGAATAAGCAACATTATTTGTATGAAAACTTATGAACGGACTATGTATGTTCGCTCAATGTTTATATTAAGATTAAATAAGAAATTGAGGCATATTTTACGCCTTGCAGACTTTAAATCTAATCGCTTTGACGATTGTCTACCTCTTAAACTAAATTATGAATTTAGTGGTAACTTATCTTTGACTTAATTTTTCTGAATAAAAATTATACTTGTTACAGCTATTACTTGCTGTTGTTGGGTCCTAAAAGTTTGAGATCCTATTTGAGGGCAGCGGCCAATTATTGCGTAATAAAGTTAAGTTTAGCAAAACGATTAGTCATTGGTTTAACACCTTCAAAGTTCCATATTATGCCATAAATCATTTATTACGCTTCAAACAGTCATACCAATACCAGTCGTTTCGTTTACTCAAAACAGTTTGAATCATAACTTATGATCACTATGACCCCTATGAACCTTATGATCTTTGCGAAAAATTGTTTTTGTGTTAACTCCTATTTTGTTTGACTGATTAAAGCGTCATAAAAATCATTTGATGAAATAAAAGGCAACCGTAAATATGTTAAACCGATAATTTATTAGGTACAACTTAATTATGCAATAATTGACTGCTGTCCCAAACTTTTAGTTACTGAAGTTTCCGTTTTAAAGACAGTGTCACCACCTCCTGGTTGCCGGCAATCGCCGTAACGATTCTTCTTCGCTTAATTTTAATATTATTCATTAAATCAGATCTAATAATTTTTTTGTGTTTGTATTTATACCTCGTTGTTTTAAAAATTTTACAAAATGTCAATTTTTGAATGAAATGGTCGAATTAGTCTTAGATAATTAAAGACGTGATCTATGGTTGGGAGTATTTTGTTTTTGTTAAAGTCAGTCATAATCGAATCGATTTTGTTATAATCACTATTATTGTAAATGCAAAATATTTTCTTGCTTTCACATGTCTCTTATTAGAATGCAAAATAGGGCGCGACCTCAAATCTTTAGAGAAGCGATCTATTCTGCGAACTCAAGAAATAAAACTTTATTGCTTAAGCTCAAGAGTAGAGCTATTTTAAGATGAGTTGACAGTAAGAGTCAATTCATCGGAATTAGCTTAAATATTTGGTAATGGGTGCCTTTAGCGGGTACCTACTTTTGATGATATATTCTTATAAAACTCGTCAAGCTGGTTCAGAATATGTATATGGCTCAAGGTCAAAAAAGGTCATCTTGAAGGTCATTTCGAGGTCAAATCTCCAAAAGTGGCATTAACCGGTAGATGGTGCCTTTTAAGGGCACATATTTTGAATGATCGATCCTAATAGTACTCGATGTGAGGAGTCGAATGATATATCACATGCCATGATTTATCCATAAATTAGGTGAGAATTTTGAATTTTTTATATATATATAGGCACCCACCTGACCACCCCAGACATCCCCTCTCCATTCATCCTTCTCTCCATTCATCCTTCTCTCAACGTACCAATTGGCGACTCGTTTAACCTAACCACCACGAATCCAATTTAACCTAAGCTGAAGATAGCGTCAGATCACTTCAGTCGGAACGCTTCGTGTTCCTCGCTTCGCGACCTGACGCAATTTTCACTTAGGTTAAATCACGCACGTGGATACTTGATTACTTTATGGAGAAATATCTTATATCGCCTTTCGGGGGGGATACCTAGAGATAGAACTATTTTTGAGTTTTTGAAATATTTCACTTTTACGTAATTTATGGACAGAACATGGGCATGTAATATATCATTCGACTCACTACATCGAGTACTATTAGGATCGATCATCAAAAGTAGGTGCCTGGGGTATATAATAATGATTAAAACATCAAAAATTTCACGTCATTTGTGGATAAAACATGGCATGTACTATATCGTTAGACTACATACACCGAGTACTATTAGGATCAATCATGAAAAGGGTGTGCCTGGAAAAGGCACCATCTACCGATTATTAATATATATGTAGAGAAATCAACGCTTCATGTAGTAAATAACCTTCATTTTTAAAACTAAATGTATATTAATTGGAAACTAATAAGTGTGATTTGCCTCTTATACTATTATTTGGACAGCAGTTAACGCAATTTTGAATGAGTATAACTCTTATAGAAATGGTGATCAGCATTTTTGAACATCATATGACATACCATTTGTCTTTTTAAAATCTTTTCAAAATCGGAATCTTAGTGGTGAGACAGTTCCATTGTAAGAATCATTATACTAAACAAAAATCACTTTAATCAACTTAACGATATTCATTTGATTGGAAGCATACTCATGATCTCCAAGGTGTTTAAAATATTTGTTATCTAACAAAACAAAAGTAATTTTACAATGTATCTATAGTGTACTGTTTGATCAAATTATTTGTCTTTTTTGAACATATAATTATCTAAAATTAAAGTTTAAGTCCAAAATTTACTTCGAATAAAAGCTATTTCGGTAGCCATTTCAAAGATTGTTTATTATTCATACAATTCAAAAACAATATTTAAATTTACGCTATTCTAAAAATATTTCTTTGAATGAACTTAGAAATATTTATCAAATTTATAATTTAAAGCAGCCAACTTCAAAAAATTATATTTTCATAGTTAAAACAAAAACATACTATATCCTTGCATACTTTTCTCTTCTTGACATAATCTACTGTATGTGGATGACTACTTTCAGGCTTTCTTTTCAAACTGATACATTAAGTTATTGATATGATGGTATTTTATACTGTTATGGTACCGATTTCTTCCAGTTGTTAATGTTTTAATGCTAAATATCTTTTATACTTTCGGTGAAATGCTCTGCCAAACGCTTAACACGTAACTTGCAGTTATTCTTCAACATCAATGATTAACTTTTTTATTTACAAAAACTGTTTTAAATCAGCTTTAATTAAATTTATTGCGATAAACAGTAGTTCTATAATTTTAATTTGACTTTAACAGAACACTGAATATACTAAGTTATGTACAACTAAATAATTTATTTATTAATATAATTCAATAAAGACACAATTTAGAGCTGAACGAATTAAGATTGAGCTAACGTTGGCTTATTGCTAGTTCTTGGATACTATCTTCATGTGGGACTACGTGTAAAGAAATTTCAAACTATTATTAATTTTACAAGGGAAATAATCGAAGACTTATGATTACTAGTATATTAACTCATAAGATTTTAGTTCGAGACTTTTGCAAGCAATAACTGTCTCAATATCACATTAATCAATGAGATATATCCGTATATCAATGTAAAACTCAAAAGTATGAATAACATTGCGAGGACCCCATTATTGTGAAAAAGGAAATTTACTTAATGAATTAAGAATAGAGTTAGCGAGAAAAAAATGTTTGAATTAATTTTATACTCAATATAACATAAGTTTCAAAGAATTTATTTCTGAGACACTCGTTTTAGAAATGGTTTTATATCTTAAATAAACTTATTAAATTCTCATAGAAAATTAGTTAAATTTGATAGTTAAATTCTCAAAATGGTATTTAATATAAGTCAAACAAATTTCTTAGAAAAATGAGTTGCATCGAATTTTCAATTAAAAGGTTGATAAAACCGAAGGCAATTCAGAACTTATAGAGGTATTAAATTCAACAGGAACTATAATTAAACATTTTGGTTACTTAAATAGTAAACTCTGATTTGAAAATATTAGTTTCGGTTAAAATAATTAAATGAATTAATGAGATTTTGATTAATGAATTAACTAATTAGTAAAAACTTGTCATTCAACAATTATATTTTAGAACATTTTTGAATGATTCAAACTTTTTATGGAATTTTCTGCAAATTAACTTATGCAAAACTTTTTATATATTTTATCATGCGGAAAGGTCTTCATAATAATAATTTATATAAATATATATTGATTGGTTTAGGTGAAAGTTAAATTATTGATAGACATGATAACATACCATTAGGACATTTTATCTAAAATTTTCTATTGTTTCGAAATAACATGAAATTGAAGATTATGCGAATAGAAAAGTTTTATGACACTTAAAATATTATTTAGATTTAGTGTATGAATGTTAAATGTAATTTTAGGATTTTCTATCTAGTTTTAGCTCTATAACTTCGCATATGAATATTTTTTTCAATTTCTAATATATACTCTATTTTTAATTATTTCGTGTCAGGTAGAATGAAACTTCTTACAACAAAAATACATTTTTTAAGTGAAAGTTGAATTATCAAAAGACATGGAAACTTACTATTATGATACTTTTATGTATTTTTCAACTACATTTTTGGTGAGTTCTATGAGTATTGAAGGTCATATAAAAGTGCATAATACCTATTGATTAATCTCAATGTTACCTACATTTGAAATCTTATATGTAGATATAACTTGAAAGCTTACTTTTCAATTTTTGGTTTTGCAAATTTTGTAATCAATAAGTTTGTAATTGTGTGCAAAATAATTTAAATATACAGTGATGGCAATCGAAGAAACAGTTTTTGATCCAAAACAACTTATACCTCGAAATAAAATCATCAAAACAGCCTCATCTCAATTATATAAAATTGGTTTATCTAATTTTTCTTATGAGTTGGTTCATAGGAATATATTACACAATCCATTATTTATTTTCACAATGCATATACAACTCCTTATTCGAAGTGTTATTTTATTGTCATTAAGTGATGAGAACAAACATTTATTCATTTATTTGGGCGATTTTTCTGATCTATTGAATGCAAGAATCCATTTCAACCTTTTCATAGCCACAGGATTATTAATACCTATCGTATCTCAAATCATTCATTATTTCAATTATAGGAATGGTGCAAAGCTCTCATATCTTAAACCTTTCGAAATGATGTCGGGATTAGTTTCACCACAAAGTATTGGTCTCACAAATCAAACGGATGTTTACAAAATGATTGATTTATCTAAAATGTTATTTAGTTTAACTGAATTTCTAACTAAAATAGTACTGCCTATTATAGCATATTTTATAACGTTTATCACGTTTTGTTACAACTATTCTATTAATGAAGTTATTATATTTGGAATATCTCTTAGCATTTTGTGGGCATTGAATGCCTATTTCATATATAGCATTGTATTTTGGCAATTGATATACTATTATATTATATGTTATTACATAAAGATTAGAATACGAGTACTGAACGAAAGAATTTCTAAAAGTTTAAAACGAGAAATACGATATATTCATCAAATTTTAAGAAATTTTGACTCTTTATATAAGGAGATCACTGCATACAATAACGAATATTGGTCTAAATTTTTATTCTTGATTTGGTTCTTATTTACCATCATTTTGAGCACATTTTTATACATGACATTATTTATCAAAATGCCCTCAATCAATAAATCTTTTTTTATTTTTGTGTCCATTCTATTTATCTTAATACTAATGGGAATCGTAAACATCACGTCTGCAGTTAATTCAGAGGCAAATAAATCGTATAAGCTAATTAACAATTGTATATCTTATTCAGGAAGATATTATTTTCCAATTACTATAAGGCTGAAGGTAAAACGTTCTACAAAATGATCAAATCTTAACTTAGAATTTTTTTCACTGAATTATAGTTAATGTCATTCATTGAAAGAGTTGGTCAGAAAACTGTTGGATTTTATTGTTGGAAATTGTTTATTATAAACTATTTTCGTGGATACGAAGTGAGTATTGTATGGATTATCAAATGTTAAAAGTTTAAGATGATTATTTTTCTTACCCAATAGATTATTTCAATAATAGCTATACTTTTGCTCAAAACAATAGAAATGTCAAGATGAATACATATTATATATTAGATGCTAGCAGAATAGTCCGAACAACTGGATCTTTAAAACAAACCTATATTTTTTTAAATATGACTGTATAATTAGTGAATGTATTCCCCTCCTATCTGGTTGATCAAATCCCATCGCAGTGAGAAGTGTCTTATACAAGTGGTGGCTCTTTCGACATTTATTTCATTTATAACTCGGCCATACACCATCCAATGTTGAGTCTGATTAGGAAATCTCATATCTTTATTTGGCCTCTTTATTCTTGCAATAACATCAAAGTCGCAAGCGTTCAAAACAAGACTATAAGGGTGTGATTAAGTTCCACCCAACGATTTCGATTAAAGAATTATTTGACTTTCCGGTGTTTATGTAGTCTGGCACTGTCGTGCAGGATAAATGGATTATTAACACAGTGATTCTTTACTTCTGAAAGTATTATTTGTCCAAAAATCAATATATACTTGAAATTTGACAATTGTATTTTCAGTAAAAGTCGATAGTAGAATATCAGATTTTGATGAAAAGCAAGAATCATCATCACCTTCCAGTCATCTATCGTTGCTCCTGTTTTGGTGGGCTTGCCGCATCAAATATGGCCAC
Source organism: Archegozetes longisetosus (assembly GCA_018873245.2). Classification (NCBI taxonomy): domain Eukaryota; kingdom Metazoa; phylum Arthropoda; class Arachnida; order Sarcoptiformes; family Trhypochthoniidae; genus Archegozetes; species Archegozetes longisetosus. The sequence continues at coordinate 4,224,841 of JAEMBT020000009.1, read as the reverse complement.
TAGCATTATTTTAGTTTTCGAATATTTCAAGTTAAAATTACATACGGTTCTTGTATAGGTAAGCGCCATTGATGTGAATTAAATAGATCCTTAGGGTCATATGATCTGATCCAAGTTTCATCAATAGCGATAATTCTTTCCAGAAATTCAGGGTCATTGTTATATCTTACATGACCCTATATATATTACATAAATATTAGAATATGAGAAGAAGATGAAAGAACTGCTCGCAATATGAAACAACTAATAAGAAATATTTGTTTCTATTTTAGGAATACTCTCTACACAGGCAAATCACTGCTTATAATTAAGAGTATTATACCTGTTCTGGCTATCGATAATAATGATAATTAACATAACTATACATATGACAATGTTTAGTGAACAAAATTTGATAATCTAATTCATATTAGTTTTTGGTTCAATTATTCAAATTGATCTTCGTTCAATCATAAAATCACTAATAGTATTGATCATAAAACTGTTCAATCATTTCAGAGCAAATAAACCATTTAACTATGTAAGCCATTTGACATTCTGTGTAAAATGTTATTTTTCAGTTAGTATGCGGTTATAATTTAAAATTTTAGAAGACTATTTCTATTTTCTTAAACTTTTATGTTATTTCAATTTCGAGAGAAAATTTAAAATTTATTCATCGAGAAAACAAAGGTAATGTAGTTCGTTGAAAGAGTTTATCAGGAAATGGTTTTATTTAATTGATGCAGCTATTTATCATTAATCATCAAAGATGATATATATCGGGTATATCTATCAAATCCTCAAAATATTGAAGAATCAAAGCTGAACATAATTAATGAAATTAAAAAGATCAGTGCTGAAACTGAAAAAAGCTTCGGAGAATATGGTACGTCGCGTTCAGTTTTGTTTGGAGGTGGATGGTGGACATTTTCAACATTTGTTATAATTTCTGTATAACTATTAATAACTAAACTATATTTATGCAAAATTTCATATGTATGACTTAAATAATTAAAAAGTTATTAAAGTTTTGTGGTGCCGAAACTTGAATGACTCTCACTGTATTTTATCATGTGGAAAGAGACTCCTTAACAATGTTTTAGAGAAATAAAAATCAATTGGTTTAGGTCAATTTTAAATATCTCTAACATGAAAACTTATCATTAGAATATTTTAAATGAGATTTTCTAACGAAAATATGCAATTACTTTCCAAGAAATAAACAAGTTTAGAACATTATACGAACAGGTCTATTAACACCTATCGATTACTTAAAATATTGCTTATATTTAACGTCTCGATATTATATAAAATTTGTGAATTTTATATCTAGTTTCAGCTCCGTTCCCTCACCTTTTTATATTATTTCAAATTCCAAATATTGACCTCTTTTTAAGTATGATCTATCGCGTAAATGGAGTTTTAAAATAATAACAGAAATGCATTAGTTTAGGTGAAAATTAAATTATCACAAGACATGAAAACCTGTTATGACATTTTTAATGGAGAATTATATGTATTTTTCAACTACCTAATGGATTCTAAGAATATCGAATATATAAAATCGTGATTAAACCTATAAATAAATTTAAATGTCGCCTACACTTGACATCTTAACGTAAAATATAAATTGAAAATTTATTTTTCTAGTTTTGACTCTACATCAATAAGTCTGTAGTTGTATGCAAAATAAGTCGAACATATAGTGATGGCAATCGAAATGGTAGTTTTTAATCCTAAACATATTTTACCCCAAAATAAAATCGTCAAAAGGGCTGCATTCAAATTATATCAAATTGGTTTATCTCATTTTCCTTATGAGTTTGTTCATAGAAACAGATATCACAATCCATTATTTATTTTCATAATGAATATACAGCTCTTTGTTCGATGCATTATTTTATTATCATTAAGTGATGAGAACAAAAATCTATTAATATATTTGGGAGATTGGTCTGAACTGATGAACGCAAGAATCCATTACAACCTTTTTGTATTGGGATTATTATTAATATCAATCATATCGCAAATGATTCATTATTATAATTATAGAAATGGTATAAAGCCTTCATATCTCAAACCATTTGAAATGATGTCGGGATTAGTTTCACCACAAAGTGTTTGTCTCACAAATCAAACAGATATTTACAAAATGGTTGATTTATCTAAAAAGTTATTTACTTTTAATGAATTTCTAACTAAAATACTACTGCCCATAACAGTGTTTCGTATCCCTCACGACATTTTGTTATAACTGTCTCATAAGTGAAATTATTGTTTTCGGGATACCTCATAGTTTTTTTGTGGGCTTTAAATGCTTATTTCATTTTTAATATCATATTCTGTCAATTCGTCTACCTTTATATTCTAAGTTATTACATAAAGATAAGAATAAGAGCACTAAACGAAAGAATTTTGAAAAATTTAAAACGTCAAATACGATATATTCCTCACAATCTAAGAAGTTTTGACTCTGTATATAAGCAAATCACTGCATACAATTGTTATGCCGTTCAGGTTCGAGCTCATAAACCTAAACGCATAACTGGGGATAAAGTTAACTATTTATCCAGAATTCTGAAACTAATATTCTATTAAATTATTAGTTATATTATACTTTGTTTGATTGAAATCTTCTATTTTCTTTAAAAATTATAAGTAATTAATATAATATTTAATTAACAAATAGATAAAAAATATAAAATAGGACTTAGACGTGATTTGATTATTTGATTGATACATAAAAATGTTATAAACATATTTAAAAGTTCTCACATATTAAAAGATTTTTACTTCTTTCTAACACTTTTTCACATTCACTTAGAGGCATAATGAGGTCCTCTTCCCAAGGCCTCCGCCCAAAGACTGACTCTCTTTCCCAGTTTTTTAACATATCTTATATAAACAAAATAGATCTGAATTGTTATTCTTTTAAAATATGAGCTGCATTTCATAGCTAGCGATAATACAATGATAACCTTGAAAGCATTAGTAAAGCATTACATAAAATATAAAGCATTTTAAAGATAGCTGCTTGACAAACTATTTTAAAAGAATGAAAAACTGATTTAAAATCAAAGAATTTATATCTGCATAACACAATGACAAATATTGGTCGAAATTTTTATTTTCGATTTGGTTTTCGTTTACTATCATTTTGAATATGTTTGTATACATGGCATTATTTGTCAAAATGTCTCCAATCGTCAAATTTATTTTTGCTTATTCTTCAATTCTTCTCACATTATGTCTAATATTAATTATAAACGCGACGTCTTCAGTTAGTTTAGAGGCTAATAAAACATATGCTTTATTAAATAATTGTGTGTTATATTCAGGAAAATATCGTATTTCGACAATCACAAAACTAAAGGTAAATTACATTATAAAATGATCGACTTTCATATCAACCTATTCTTCACAAAACAATAGTTAATGTCGTTCATCGAAAATGTTGGTCAGAAAAGAGTCGGATTTTATTGTGGAAAACTATTTATTATAAGTTATTTTCGAGGATATGAAGTTAGTATTCTATTCGAATAGTTTTTGAAATAATGAAATTAAATTTTTATTATATTACAGATAATCTCATTTATAGCTGTGCTTTTTCTGAAAGTCATTGAAATATCCAGATAATAACCTAAAATATAAGGTGTTGATGGAATTACAATGTAAAACATTTTGATCATAACTTTTAAACTAGGTATGACAGAGGCTTAAAGTTCACGCCTACTTTCATAAATAGTGGAAGGTTATTTTTGTATTGTATAATCTTTGTTTACATAATTATAAAAACATATCAATATTCGACTGTAATTCTTTCATTCTCATAAGAGAATATTGTTCAAATGCAAAAACTATTGTTAAAGTTGAAAGAAGTTATCGAAAGCACTTCAAAACACGTAGTACTCCTTATTCTTAAATGATCGCGAATTTGAGAAGTTCGGGAGAACTGATATTGTTTTGAGTGACTTGAGATCAAATATTGGTCGATATCCAATGTGTACAATTTTATCTACAATTTTCAAGTTCGGTTACGATAATCCATATTGAAAACAGTTATCATATCGAACATATTTTATCATAAATTTCTTATGTATTTTCTGAAATTTACATGTAAAACACTGATAATTTATCGAATAATGAATGTTTAATTTGATATTGTTTTTCATTGATATATTGCATTTCACTCAAGTATTATATTAATAATCACAATTTATTTGTTGTTGTTGGAAATAAAACTTCTATTTACTTAAAAATCACAAATTTTGATTAAAACTTATTGCTATCTTCAGGCTCGGCTCGAAGAACACTTTGGAGTCTTAGGCTCAGTAGGCTTAGGCGCAGGCTCAGCTCATTGAGCCTGAAGAGCTTGTGGGTAAAATCTGACTTAAATTCGCGGTAATTTGATGTTTTGTATTAGTTGTATTTCTTGTATATGCAAAACTAAGCTTTAAAATAAACAAATGAATCACTAAACATAAGACTTTTGCTTTAAAACAAAAATCATCTGATGACACACTTACAATACAGTTTTCATTTAAATGATACAATTGAAACTAAATTATACATTTAGTACATTTTTAAAATTAAATTTTAAAATACACGAGCATGTCTTCATATTGTGATTAACTTGAAAGTGAAGTTTTTAGTTTGATTGAAAGTAATAGTGACAGTCATGCGGAAAAAGTAAAAGTGAAGAAAAAGTGGAACAAAAATGATTATTTCGCTTTAGTAGACAATAAGTGAAAGCACAAAAGCTGTGATCAATCTTATAGTAAACGAATTTCTGAATCTATTCTTAAGAACCATGTCATTAAAAGTCATCAGAGTACCAAAGGAAGAAAAATAACAAATTTTAGTCAGAAAAACTGACAGAAATTTCAGAAAAGACTTGACTCGGTTCATCTTTAATGCAAATCACGTATTCAATATTGTAGAGGAGCCCGACTTCAAACAATTAATTGCTGGCTTATCTCCAGAAATATAACTCCCTTCTCATCAAACTATTCAAAGAGAAATTAGCGCAGAATTCGAAGAAAATAAATTGAAATTAAAGTCTCAACTCTCTAAAATTGTTAATTAAATTGCAGATACGACTGACATATGGACTTCAATGTCTGGAAGACCTTATATTTCGATTACTGGACATTATGTCAATGTTAATAAAGGTTTGTCTCATGATCTTTTAGATTTCCGTTATATCCTTTATCCTCATAGTGGCGAACAAATGAAAAATCTATTAATTGAAACTTTTCAAGAATATGAAATACAGGAAAAAATTATAACAATAACCTCTGATAATTCCAATAATATCAGTGGAATAAAACTTTTCAATAATTATTTAGAAAAAGATTTAGTTGTGGATAAAGTTTGCCATTTTCCTTGTTTTGGGCATGTCTTGAATTTGGCAATTAATGAAGGCATAAAACAAATCTCAAGAATTACTTCAAATTTAAGATTAATCTATTCTTAGGTTAAGAATTCTCCAAAACAAGCACAAAAGTTTGAAGAAACAGCTGTAGTCTTGGATCAAAATTACGTTAAACTAGACCGCGATATTTACATCAGATGGAATTCGACTTTTGATATGATTGAAAGGACCCTTAAAATGAGAAAAGCTATATGTGTCTTAAGGATGATAACTTCAAAGAGAATCAGATAAAGGACGATGAATGGGAACTTCTTTCAAAAATTTGTGAATTTTTACAACCTTTTTATGAATCAACTAAACTATTATCGGGTCAAAGATATTCGACTATTTGCTTCGTTATTCCACTTCTAAATCATTTACTCGCTCATGTAGATTCTGTTATTGATAACGAATCACTCAAGAATTGCTCTCGACTTATAAAAGTTGAACTAAAAGATTATAAGTTACTCTTAAAGAATAACTACAGCTATTTTGCTGTTATATTCGATCCGAGACTCAATTTAATGTATTTAAGAAATCTTGTGAGCAAAGATGATTACGAATAGTGCTCCGCAGGAGTCGAGTTCGAGTCGGAGAAGATTTGATTTCGACTCGTAAAAATCGAGTCGAGTCTGTTCAAACCGAGAATCGATTTGATTTGAACTCGCGTCGAGCCTACCCGAAAACTCTAATCAACTAATATGAATGGATTACATATGTTTGTCAACTAAAATATAGAACGGATGTGTAGAGTGGACCTCCTTTTATACTAAAATGCTTTGAAAAGTTTCAAAATATTACATAAGTTTCTAGAATGCTCTAATGAGTTCTAGAGTATTCCATGGGTTTCTAGAATGTTCTAGGAAACTCTAGAACATTTCATAGGTTTCTAAAATACTCTAAAGGGGTTCTCGACCCCCACCTCCAAGTGTAATACATCATTGGATTTAGTTCGTCGAGCTGTACATTTTAATACCACACTTGACTACTTCCAACCCGAACCTGACCACTTCTGGCCACCGAGACCTAACCTCCTGGAAAGTGGGTAAACCTGGCTTTATCAAGTTGTAACCCAAACCAAACCTGATTTAAATTTAGATGTAATAGGTTAGGTCGCGAAGCGACCTAACTTATTCTCGGTTAGTTTATATCAGGCTTGTTTAGGTTACGACTCGAGAATCCAGCAGTGCGTTTCACAAAACGATCTGAGCTAAAGATCGGTCTTAACTCAAAAATCTTAAGACATTCGCGTTTCACAAACGATTTTTGTCTTAAGATCGGATGATCGAGTTAAGACAAATCTTAGGCAAAATCTTAAGCTAAAACGTGATCTTAAGTCGATCTTAAGACTGTTTTGTTTCATAAAACAAAATAATCATAACTTATATCTTAAAAATTGATAAAATTTTAAGACAAGTGAGGACTAGTCTTAAGTAATATTTAAATCGGAAAATGTCTAATATTTTATGGTTATTGATGAGTGAAAGTAATCAAAACTTAAAGAAAGAATGTTATAATCGGAGAGGTCTTGTTTAGTCATCATTTCGTGTTTTTTTTTTTACATAATATTTCAAAGAATTACAACTTTTTTTGGTTCAACTTATTCAGAAATAAACGAAAGTAATGAATATAAAAACATTTGTCAGAATTTTAATCAGAAAGCCAGGTCTATGAGAGATCAGTTAGTTTTGCAGAGTTTTTCAAATTAATTAAAATGTATTTCAAAAGTATTTTTCATAAGATTAAACCTTTAATTTTATTCAATAAAAATATCATCTATTAGTTTTTTTCATCAGAAATATCAATACATTTAGACTCCAATAGTTTCATTAAATTTAATTTTTGTTTTATAAAGTAAATATTTTGCTTCTCGAAGACAGGCATTTGTTGACTCAAATCAGAAATTTTTGACTGATTGTCAATTGAGTTATGATTTTAATGTTTAGTTTCCTGTATTTGACTGAACGATTGATTCGATACTAGATTTGAATCACAGATCTGTTCGTCACTGGCTATCAGTTCAATAGTCATTCGGATAGTATTCAGACATTTCGCTATCAAATCCGTTTCGAATACCAGTAATGAGTTCAGAATTAATAGTATTAATGACAGCGACTTCGGTCTCATTTAGTGTCACATCAGTCGGCGGTCCGCTGCCGGTCTGATGGGAATGTGAAGCAATGACCGCCGCTTTAGCTTTAGTTTCGGATTTAAATGTTATGTATTTCTTCTTAATTTCATTGACTGACCGCTTGAATCCGCTCTCATTGACTGCATTGACTCGATTTGTAATCTCAATCCAAGCATCTGTCTTATCGGTGTTTGAAATACTGTTTTAAAACTATTGATTTGATAAGTATTTTATATAGCATTTAAAGTATTGGATAAAAACCTTGGACTCAATTATTGACTGTTTTTCATTATATGCATCGATCAGTACTTTGATCTCTTCTGCATTAAAATTAGGTCTTTTTTTGATTTGTAGATTTTGCTTTACCCTCCATTAATTATCAATAATATCACTTAATTCACGATTCAATTAATGATTAATTATTTACTCTATTATTTACCATTATTTCAGTTATTCATACCTTATAGTCAATTTAACATAATCTTTACAGTTTTAGGTGAAGTTTGTTAACCCTTCGTCACAACTGTGGGGTAAAATTTTCCCAAGTTTGACTTTAAAAATCTCGCTAAAATCAACAGAATGTCGTCATTTCTTGAAAATTTAGCTATTCCTCAGTCATATATCTAACTATAAATCACAAAAATTCTGATTAATTTGGAATTATAACTTTATTTTAAAAAATTATTTTCTGGCAACATGTCTTTGTGAGGACAGAAATTCCCCCTAATATCGGAGTGCTTTGTGTTTACTATATGTGTCGCAGCGCTGTAATGTCGCTACTAGCAATTGAACAGCTAATGACGCTGTAGCAGATAATAACTAGAATTAAATTAATTAATTAATGAAAACATTGAAAATAAGGACTAACTTTGATTCTGAAAACATTCCGGACTAACCTGGAACAGATATAAAGCGTGGAAGACATGGGGTAACATTTTACCCCACAGTTAATTTTACGTTTTCAGAAGTTAAGTTGTGAAGAAGGGTTAAAGACAATTGACTTTCTATTAGCTAAACTTATTTATAATTAAATAAAATACAATTTAAAGCTAATTAAAGCAAAAAAATTACAACATTTGGCGACCATTTGTCAGAAATGCAATCTTAAATCTGTTTCGATCGTAAGATCGTTCACTGAATTTAAGATTTGTCAACTTTTTTATGAAACAGAAAAATCTTTGCGAAAAATCCGATCTTAAAAATTTTGAAACCCGATTTCTTTCTGAAACGCACTGCAGGTTTATCCATTACGAGGTACTAAACCAAACAATGGTGAATATCTCGAGAACTACTTGTGATAATTGATCAAGTTAGGTATCAAAATGCTCAGTTTGATGTCCTGAGTCCAGCGATATATCACTTGGTGGATCGGCCACTCCCGTCGGGATTTGTCTAGAAGTGGTTAAGTGTGATATCAAAATGTTCAGCTCGACGAACTAAATCCAATAATGTATTACACTAGGAGGTGGGGGGTCAATAACCTATTTAGACCCATTAGTCCGGATTCACCCCTCTAAGAGTTTTAATAATGCTCTAGAAAGTTCCAAAATGTTGAAATTATGGAGTATCTCTACAGCTAAAAATAAGTTCAAATCCCTCAAATCGATTTGAGTCATACCCGGACTCGACTCAGATTCGACTACGTTCGAGTCAAATCTTCTAGAGATTTGAAACTGAAAGTTTGAATCGATTTGACGAATCGCTCAAATCGACTCGACTCGTACGGAGCACTAATTACGAAAATATTGAAAAAGAATTCAGAAAAGAGTTTGGTAAATATATTGCGAAATATTCTCAAAAAAATCAACTGAATTTACTAGAGCCACTTCTTCATTACTGGATTCGATTTATAAAAAGCGAAAACTCAATGGAAACGAGGAAATTGATAGTTACTCTCGATTACCACAAGAAAATATGGAAATAGATCCGATTGAATGGTGGAAAACTCATGAGTCACAATTTCCTTGCTTTTCAAAGTTTGCTTTTGATACTTTATGCATCACAGCGACAAGTGTCCCAAGCGAACAAATTTTCTCAAAAGCTCGAATAATAATTACTAAAAGAAGGAATCGATTGTCAGATAATTCAATAAGAAGTGTTATTCTTGTGAATTCGTTTTACAATAACTTAGGTTGAATTATATCTTCTATTTTTGAACTTTATTTTTTACTCTAATTTTAATTTATATTTTGTTTATCATCCAATTTGATGTCTAAAGTATAACTTTTATATTATTTTTACCTTTGATTATTAATTATGTTTGTGTCGCCTTTTATCTGGTATTTATATTAAAAATACTTTTGAAATTCTTTTAAATATAATCATTAAATTTGGAAGCTTAGACTCAGGTTCAGGCTCAGTGGTTTTTGAGCCCAGGCTCAATAGGCTCATACTCAGAGTTTACGAGCCTATGGACAACATTACTAATAACTATAACTAGATTTACTCATAAATGATGAGAACTTTGGATTATAAAGCTCATTCAATCGATATACATCGTTTATTCTTATAAAAAATAAAATATTTTCACTAAAAAATAAAGTAATTACTATATAAACCCTATATGAATAAAACGTCTAAAGTTTGTTGGATCAAATAAAAAATTTCGTATCTTTAAATAATTTTGAAATTATTGTGAATGATTTATTTTTTCACTTATTTATAATAATATGTCTGTAACAAAGACGTGTAGAATAGCAAGCTAAACTAGACTTAATATGTTATAGGTTTTAACACGTTATTTCAAGTAATGCCTAAGCGTCTCAAGTACTTTTAGGTTGAAGTCAAGTTTATCGATCGATTTTCTTATAAAATAAATATAGCTATAAGACTAAATGACAGCATAAGAACCATTGATTTTTTAAAACAAACATGAATAAGAATCAAATTGATTTATTGTGTTTATTCAAAATTTCATTAAGTTAATGGTATATTCATTAAATAAAAGTGTTGTCAAACATTTATTGAATAGATATTTCGCTGTTTTACACTCAGCAAAGGAAAAAGCGATTTATATCTGAAATAGTAAAAAAGGTTTTCCTCAAATTAAAAGTTAGAAATTAAGATTTACTAAAGATTTTAGAGAATAAAATGTAATATAATCTTTTCAGAAATTTAGTAAAGTTGTTGAAAATGAAAATAGATAACACTCTTCAATATCTGTTTATTACGGGTTGTTTGATTGGATGTATTTTACAAATCTATAATATAAGTGATATTTATTTTTCGTACGAAACAACAACTGATGTTAGATATGAAAATGAAGTCACCCTTTCATTGCCTGCTATTTCTATTTGCTTTTATAAAAGTCATTTAATTAGACAAAGTTATTTATTACAACTTTTTCCTAATGGCACGAAAAATATAAAAGACAGTGAGAAGATTATTAAAATAATTCATAATTTGGGTAAAATGACAACACGTCAACAATTCAAAGCTTTAAAGACACCACAAGAAGTTTTCGGTAATCACTGTTCTGTTATGAAATCGAATATATTCAATGATTCTGAAAAATATGTGAATTGTGAGAGGATATCAAATTATAGATATTCTATAAGTTATTACTACTATTGTTTTACATTATTTTCACAATTGAATGAAGAATCAGATGACAGATATTTAATCAACCATGACGTTAGTATTAGGAATAAAGGCAGTCACTTAGTGACAATAAAAATTCCGTTGAATTTCGGTTTCATTTTATGGCATTTCCATCAAAGGAAAGAACCTATTACAGATGAATTTGATGATGAAATTATCGATATAACTCTAAATGAAAATAAGTTAAGTTTTATCCATTATAGAAAAACTATAGTAAAATTAATGCATAAACCATACAAAACATCGTGTCGTGATTATAAACAATCAGGTTATAAATCAAGATATGATTGTATTTCTAAATGTAAATTACGTAATTATTTGAATGACTATAAGAAATATCCTGGAAATTATTTAACCAATGATTCGACCAGTAATTTGACTATAGATCAACGAATGAATAATAGTTTAGACTTGAATTTATCTGAAAAATGTGATAAATTTTGTGGACATTTTCAAGATTGTTATAAAGAGTATTTTAATTTGGATGAATCAAAAGCAAAAATAAGCGGTACAGAAAATTTTAATGTGTTCTTAGGTGTTCCGACATCACCCAATGTAATAATCAAACATTTAGCTAAAATGCATTTCGAAGAGTTTTTATGTTTTATCGCAAGTATTATAAGTCTGTGGTTTGGTTTCTCAGTTATCATGTTAACTGATGTCTGTCTTTTAATTGTTAAAAATGTGACAAATATTATAGATCATTATAAAGGTCAAATCATAATTATTAACCAAAGGATTCGGCTTCTATCAAAATAGTATATTATTAATTGTTGTAAAGTAACTTTCAACTAATAAAATTAGGAAATTTAATACCAATTTTACTGATCAATCGTTGATTATGTATATGTCAATCTTTGTATATCGTCTTCTCAGTGTACGGCGACCAAGCATTTAGATTTAAGCTGAATAGATAGGCGCTTCTATCACAAATGCTTTATCTTATTATTAATTCAGTATATATTGATTCTTAGCATATGTATTTAATTAGAGGTCGTCATGAGACTTCGATAATTTCCATTCTCCCGAGAATTCCAACTCTCGATCCCGATCGAAGATAATCGAGTCTTACGCGAGACTTTCAAAAGCGTTCAACCAAATATTTATGTCTATAAGTATATAGACATTTATTAAGAAGAACTGTAAAACAGATAATATTTATGCATTCATTCAAAGAGTTATTACTTGTTTAAAAACAAAGTCAATATGTTATTGAAAGTCGTAAAGATATTCAAATAACTGCATTTTGAAATGTAGACTTTAAGTATGCCTCAATTGATTGAGATATTCATTCATTTAGTTGTGAAACAATAGACGTAAAAATTCAATCAATAAATAAACTGTTTTTTAATTGTTATAAACATATTAATTAATGGACGAAAAATGTATAACAACGTTTTCGAGAAATTTTGAGTCTCGAAATGGCTCTCGATTTCCATTGATAGTACTCTAAAAATTCTCACAATTAAACTCTCAAAATACCGACCACCAATTCTAAGCTATTGAAATTACTCTTCTTTAATTTTTCTTCAGAACTTCACAATTATGTTAAAGATAACTTAAGCCATTCAATTCTACACAATCACAGGAGAAATTTAATTTTATAGTTGAAATTTTGTAGCTTTTTATACTCATTGAGTGCTGTTAGTAAATTTTAAATTTTAAAAAAGTATCAAAGAGGGGACCCTTCGGTATGTTTTGTCCAGATTTGAACTCTACAAGACTTGGTCACTCTACCTCAGTGCTATAATGCGCTAACTCAGAGAAGTCTGTTATGGAAAAATTTGAATTTAAAGTTTAGAATCATAACTCATAGATACTATAAAAGCTGTACTCGAAATGATATATTTGAAAAAATATTTGAATGTTTTGTGACTCGATTTTAGCAATTTATAGAGGTTTAATACCTCACTTCAAAAGTGGCATTAACTGATTTTGTTAAAATTTTCTAGTTAGTGCATTATAGTGCTGCATACTTAAAAACATGTGAACATTTTGGGAAACTCAAAACAATAGATAAGGTAATTATGACTTTAAAGATTGCTTTTATTTTATGATAAAAGCTTCATCACTTCAATGGCAACAACGACGGGAAGGATTTTATAGAAAAATCAAATACAATGGCCCAAGGTTAGACATAGAAGTCAAACTTACTTTTTAGACCAATATTCAAATCAATTAGTTAAGATTTTATTTTATAAACTTTTTGAGTAATAATTTGAAAATGAATTGAAATAATGTTGTCTAAAATAATGACTTTGAGCCAATTTTTAAAAATTTATTCTGAATAATTTGACCACTGCCATAATCAGGGTTTCAGTTTGAGCGTTAGTAATTAGAAAATTTTCGGCAAATTGATTATTTTTTCTAAACTAGTTCAAGTTAATACAAATTTTATCAAATACAACAACAAGAATTGTATTAATTCGAATCAATTTGAAAAAATAATCATTTCGCCAAAAGTTTTCTAATTACTACTCCTCCAAAACTGAGAATCTAGTTATGGCAGTGATAAAATTATTAAGAAATTTTAAAAATTGGCTCAAAATCATTATGTTAGGCACCACTACTTCAACTCATTTTTAGATTATTACTCAAAAGGTTTATAAAATAAAATTTTAATTAATTGGTTTGAATATTGGCCTAAAAAGAATTAAGTTTGATTTCTATGTCTAACCTTAAGCCCATTACATTTGACTTTTCTATGGAATCCTTCAAGCCGTTGTTACTTTAAAAGAATGAATAACTGATTTAAAATAGTAGAATTCATGTCTGCATAACACATAATATAAAGTCGACCAAAGAATGATTTACTTTCCAAGATATAGAAGTGATGAAGCGACAAGTTCATAGTACGGACCTTAACCCTACCGAAAATTTTGGAGCATCCTTCTATGCCGAGTTTACGGTGATAGCCGCCAATATGAGATCATTAAGGACCTGGAGACCCCAATTCAAAAAGAGTGGACGGAAATAAATAGAACTTCTTCAGAAGTTAGTCAATAGCACTCAATATAGATTTTTCAATATAATTTTAAAATATAAAGGAAAAACTAAATATTAATCTTTATTTAATAAATTCAGCTTTGTCTTGATACTTTTGCACACATGGCTTTTTATTTTTTCCGTTGCGCGTGTCTTCTCGATGGACGCGGGGTGAAATAGTCTTGTAAAACATATGTATAGAACATCTCAAAACTATAATAATCCTTAAGTTCTGGTAAGAACGACCTTAATCAATAAAACTTGAATCAGATCATATGAACCCCAAGGATCCTTTTGATTCACTCCAATGGCGTTTATCTTGACGTGCACTGTTAGAAAAATTTTTTTTAGGGGAAGACGTTTGAATGGAAAAAAGATATGTATTAGTCTGATTTTAAACTTAGGGCCAGATTTCATGCGTGGAAACTATTTTGAAAATTCAACTTCTGTAAAAAGTTATATTTTAAACGCTTGAATGACACATGTTTCTATGAGTCTTTCATATAACATTCGCACCCATTTATATTTGCCATTATTATAAGTCTAGTTAATTTAATGTAACGAAAATATTTGTGTTTAATTGTTAATTAACTAATTTATTATTAAAATTGAGAATATTTGGCAGTCATTTAAGATTTATCCAATGTCTGAAGAAAAATTTAGGCGAGTAACCAATTCTAATAAACTCTTATGTAGTTTTAATTAATATTTTATATTTTTAGGGATTCGGGACATATTCATATCATCAGCTGATCTTTGATTGAAAGTGCTTCCAATCGAGACCAGCCTATATGAATTACTATTATACACAAATCTCAACTTCTTTCGGAGAGAATGAAAAAACAGAAATATGTATCAAATAATTATTGGAATAATATCCTTATCTCAGTACAGAGAATGGGGTAAAGTGTTTTCATTTTGGAACAGTCATGATGAAAGCCTAAGTCTACAAATGATTATTTTATGTATTCATGTGTTATTGTGCCTTCTCATTGAAATAAGAAGACTGCTGATGTTCTTATATATATCGAAAGGCTATGAAGTGGTCGTATTCAAGGTTTACAATGAAAGTCAAAGTTAGTGAATAAATTAGAAGAACGATTGAAAGCGCTTTCAATTTGTTATTCACTTTATATTTTAAATAAGTTTCTGAAATTTAAACATATTATGTAATAATTTTATGTTTATAAAAATGTAATTATCTAATCTTAAATGAAGCGATTGTACTTATTAATAAAGAAATTTTTTGCAACATTTAAAATATTTTGAAACCTCTTTCGAAGAATTTGAATTCATATACAACAATATACATGTCTAGAGTTCAAGACATAGGTAAGTCCTAAAACATATTTGCAAAATATATGGAGACTTTAAGACATACGTATGGCTTCAAGCCTCTAAAATGTCTTTTATAAGACTTAACAACATATTCGTTTCGAACCTTTTTGATCCATACAAAATTATTTTTTAAGACATGAATAAAATTTTTTTTCGGTGTATGATCTTCGGGCAATCTCTTTATAGATTGGATGTTTTTCATGGATAAACAAATATGTATTAAGTTATATTTTATCGATTTATTTAAATTTTTTAAGATCTCAAACAAAACTCAAGTCCCATTATTAGAAATGTATAAAGTATTAGTGATATTGTTTCAAATCACTAATAATCCGTAAAGATGTAAAGGCGTCAGATAAATGCCAACATTTTCCTAAAAGCGTTTAGATGTTTCAGCTCTACTTAAGTATTGCTTGTGCAGTGAGAGCATGGACAGTATAGAGACGTTTACAAAACTTTATTTCGACCAATAGTAAAATTTTATTCAACATGTGAGCCAAAGTCAAAGAAATACAGTTAAACATATTTACAATGGATATTAAAGTTTTATTAATAACTTTTTAATTTTTGTTGGAAATAATACTTTTGACATAATTATACTTTGATAAAATATTAGTATAAATAATTTTATCGCTTATTTAATAGTCAGATTCAATTTTAGTTGTATGTCTTATACATTTACACCAAAAATTATCATCAATTTTAGTGAAGCTTCAGAGATGAGATTTTAAAATTCTTGTGTATTATTATTGAAATTGTGCTTTGACATTAGTTCTTTTAATTTAGCCCAAATTAACTCAATGGGGTTGAGCTCACAATAATAGGTGGTAAAAGTAGGGGAATATGATCTGATTTATCTAATTATTTTATCGACATTATAATTATAATTGAATGTATTTTATTTTATGAGTTTGAGTCAATCACTTTTATCTATATTTTTCTTAAAACTAATATTATTTAATTTGAGCCAATTTTTAATAGTTATAATATTGTCACACTTAACAGATGCTTTATTGTACTGCTTCCAGTGAGTAGGTGCGTTATCAAGTACGCTGACTGAACATAGGAGCATATTTGATAATAATTTTTCTTAAGCCATTGTTCAAAGAATTAAGAATTAATTTCAGAATTAACTAGTGTTTCTTCGACTCCTTTAACAAATCCATCTTCATCTCCAGCATGTATTATTGAACCTCAGTTCTTTGCTATTATTTAAAGGTTTTAATATCTTATGCTTGACGTAATTTTTTTGTGAATAAATGTTTCGTCAACGTAAACAGAGGGGGACTTTTGTGGCAGTATTTCAATATTTCTGTTTTGAATTAAATAATTATTTTATTCTTGATATCCAGTCTACTCGTAATTTATGGTTTTAATAATTTTTGTATCAGAATATTTATACTACAGTTTCTTTAATATTTTATAATATGTTCTTCGTCCGCAATTTTTAAATTAAAGGGGATTATTTAGTTTAGCTACTTTATAGACGTCATTAATGGATAGGAACGTTTTATTTTTACTAAAATTACATATAATTTCATCTATTATGACAAAATCTTTTGGTTTAAATTTAAATTTAAGTACTATTAGTTTTTTAAGGAAATCACAATTACTTCTTGAAATATTATATGATGAAGACCTTGAAAGTTTTGTAACTTTAATTAAGTCATTAATTGAAGACCTTATTTCCAAAAGGGCTTAAGTGCCTATATCAAAAAGTCCAATAAAGGTCACAGCGAGCGCTCAAAGTAACGGAACTTATAATATAGGCACTTAAGCCCTTTTGGAAATAAGGTCTTCAATTGTCTTTCTGCTTATTTGTTGGTTGGTGTTCACGTGAGACATTGTATGTATTTTAGATTATGTATTTGACTTGAGAAGTTATATAATGACTAGTCCTGACTTATAGTTTTCCTTATTTCACTGTATTTTATCACAATTCATACTTAAATCATAGTCTAGTAATATTTTTGTTAAAAATATTGACGTATTTTACGTATAATTAATATTGTTTCTTGTGATATTTTTTTAATGTCTTAAAATTTTGATTCTGTTATTACAGACCTCTATACTGTCCACTCTCTTGGTGCACGAGCAATTCTCATTGGCTTTCTTCGTCCATTATTAACTCACGGCACTCAATTCTTGTTAATATAAATTAAGTATTTGGTATTTTCAGTACTAATACACTTAACTTATAAAGAGAATGTGTTCTATGAATAAGTCAATAGATTTTAAGTTGTATTTTATCGATTTATCTTAAGTTTATTTTTCAAGATCTCAAATAAAAGCTATAGTCCTATTATAAGAAATTTATAAACTATTAACGAGATTATTTAAAATCATTAATGATCCGTAAAGTTATAGCAGAATTATTTATATTTTTGCAATGAAAATAAATTTATAAGTTGAACTAAAATAATAATCGTTAATGGCTTTTCGGTACTGATACTCTGCATTTATTAAACGAATTGAGTTAGAAATAGATCTTAAAGAAATATAAGCAAAAGCTTATTATAAAGTAAAAATTAATTCATTTAGATAAAATATTTTTATTCCTTTTTAAATAGTACCTAAGTTACGAATGGAGTCTGAAAGCAGTGTGTTCGATCCTAATAAAGTTTTGCCACCAAATCTCGTACTCAATTCAGTTGATTCTCATCTATATAAAATCGGTTTATCTCTATTTCGAAATGAACCTGTCAAAAGGAAAAATTTTTATAATCCAAAATTTATATTCATTACTCAATTACAGCTATTAATACGTTGTGTGATTTCGTTACTTTCTTCTAGAAAAGATCCGGATCTTTACATATATATTGGAGATTTTGGATATTTTCTTAACGCTAGAATACATATCAACGCAGCGGGTGGTCTTATAACATTGATATCAATTGTGTCCCAAGTTCTCCATTATTACAACTATAGGAAAGATATAAAACTCTCTTATATTAAACCATTTCAAATGCTTTCGGGATTGGTTTCACCGAAAAGCATTGGTCTGTCAAATAGAGAAGATGTATATAAATTGATTAAACTTGCGAAAACTCTATTATTCGTCTGGAAACTGATATGTAATATAATATTCTGTGGCGCTTTTATTATGGCGTTTATAATATTTATTCAAAACGAATCGATTAGACAATTTCTAATATTTGGTATTCCTCACAGCATTCTATGGGGTATCACTTGCTATCACATCTACAGTATTTTTGTCTCGCAAATAGTCTATTTCTATATAATATGCTGTTATCTCAAATGCAAAATATTCCGAATAAATGAAAGAATAAGAAATTCACTCAAAACCCAAGTTAATATACGTATGGATTTGATTAGTTCGATTCAATCCTTGATGTTAATATATGGAGAAATCAATGACTATAATAATAACTATTGGTCGAAATTTCTTCTTTATATTTGGATATCACTCTCGTCCATTATCAGTATTATGCTTTATCAGTCTTTACTAGGAAAAATGGATTTTCTATTAAGATTAATATTAATCTATGCTAGCCTTGTACTTATTTGGATTCTATCATTGGTCATAAAGACCACATCTTCAGTTTATTGTGAAACTAATCAATCGTATAAGTTATTGAATTCTAGTATCCTCTCATTAAGTGGTAGACGTTTAAATAATTCCAAACGTTTGAAGGTTTGAACCAAACTAATATAAAGGAGGGGTTGAATTAAGGGCGTATCCGGGGCGAACACTTTTGACCACACCATGACCACACCATGAGGAAGCGTATGAGGTATCTCAAAAGCAACTTGAACTGATTTTGGCCAGACCTCATAGTTTAGTCAAAATATGTGACAAAGTGAAAAGTTTTATAATGGGGCCTATGGGGAAGTCGGCTTGCGCCAAATGCTGTCACAGCCAAACACTTAGATCGATTTTGATGAAATTTTAAAGATAGTTTAAGAACATGTGTCTGCCGATTTTGGGAAAGGAACGAGGTGGTTCAAGACTTGCAAGTTAGTGAAAATAAATTCCAAATATAAGTAATATTCAAATATGGACTTCAAATATTCAAGTATTTCGGATATTAACTAATATATTATAGCATGCTATAGGAAGTTCAGTTAAATAACATATAGGTCATACATAAAGTACGTATGATTTTTTATCCCAGACGTACGACAGTAAACTATAATTAACGTAGCTTGAATATTACTTATATTTGGAATTTATTTTCATTAACTAGCAAGTCTTGAGCTACCTTGTTACTTTCCCAAAATCGGCAGACACATGTCTTTAAGCTATCTTTAAAATTTCATCAAAATCAATCTGAGCGTTTGGCTGTGACAGCATTTGGCGCAAGCCGACTTCCCCATAGGCCCCATTATAAAATTTTTCACTTTGTCACATATTTTGGCTAAACTATGAGGTCTAGCCAAAAGCGGTTCAAGTTACTTTCGAGATACCTCATACGCTTCCTCATGGTGTGGTCAAAAGTGCTCGTCTCGAATGCGTACTTAATGCAACCCCTTCTTTATATTAAGCTTTTATTAATTTTTAAAAATCATAGTTAATGTCATTCATGGAAATAATTGGTCAGAAAAGAATTGGATTTTATTGTTGGAAATTATTTATTATTAACTATTTCCGCGGATATGAAGTCAGTATAAATAAAACAATAAATAGATCTTAATAAAATAAAATTGATTTTTTTTTCAACAGATCATTTCGATAACGGTTATCTTTTTATTGAAAATTGTAGAAATATCGAAAAGAGATCAAAATAGAATTAACAATCAAAAGCATTCCACATAAATTCTAGTTTGATCAAATTTATTGATAATACCCTTATGAACATAAATTTATATGTATAAAAATTTAAAATTATTTAAGAGCTAGTGTTGTCTTATATGCAGGGCAAGTATTTTTCGGGAAATCCCGATAATTTTCCCTAAAGTTATTCCTCGGGAATTTTATATTAATGTACTTGTGGTCACTTCAGGCTTCTATAAAAATAATTTGAATGTCCCGATTTTCCCCGATTTTAAGCTTCTCGTGAGTTTCTCCCGATTTAGAACGTTTTGTTTAAAATATGAGATTTTTAAAAGTTTTATCTCATTTTGACTTAAAAATATAACGAAAATATCAAAAAATTGATCACAACTGTAATCGAAAATTCATTATCTTGATAAAGCTTTATAAAAATATTTTGTGAAAGTAATAGTTATGAGCATCGCTTGAACAGAGAATATGCGCCTTTGGTATCTGTGTATGCCGAGCGCTCTTTCACTGTGTATAAAAATCTTTTGACAGAAAATCGGCAGTGTTTTTCACCAGAAAACTTGGAGATCAATCTAATTATACAGTACAATAAATTTTTGAAGGACTGTTAATACAGTTTAATACATTTGAAGAAATAAAACAACTATTTTTCGTTGTATTATGATTGAAAATGAAGTTTTTTAAACTCCCGATTTTTGCTATTTAAGTCCCGATTTCGGTTCTTTTAAGCTCCCGATTCCCGACCGATTTGACCACTTTAAACTCCCGAAAAATACTTGCCCTGCTTATATGTAATATTAAAGAACACAGAAACCTATTTACACTAAATTTGTTTTTGTAGTTTGTTTAGTTGTTTCTCTAAAAGAGAAAATTCAATTTCAATGTTAAATTATTTCGTATTATTAGATATTTTTCTCTATCGAATAAATTTGCTTATTGCACAAGGATTTTTATTGTGAGAATTCTTCAAGTTTTCTTAACTCAGTTGATGTTATTCTATTTTAAAAATATTGACTATTAATAGAACAGATAAAAAGACAAATATAGATTTATTATAGATTAATTTCTATAAATTACTCGAAAATTTATTATATTATTAAACGCTTGGATAAAACATATTTCGAAACAGTTATAATTGTAATGATTGACTAAAAATTTTGCGTTAAATCATCAAACTATATTTATGTCATTTAATATACAATATCATTGTTATTTTTTTATCAACATTTCACTGTCAGTGAAGTCATGACCTTAACTTTCATAAGGAAATCATTTTTATATTTAGCTTTAATCTTGAATAATAAATTTTTCACATACTTATTTTTCTATATAATAAGAATTAACTAATGAACGATTCAGATGAAGTTTTGAATTAAAGTTCAGCAAAGTATTACATAAACCATCGTATATCGTAAATTATTAATTCTGATCAAAACGGAAATCAAGTTCAATAATTAAGATAAAAAATTCGATTCATATTCTAATATATATTCAGTTTCTAAATAGACTCTAATAGCCTATCTTTAACTGTAAGTAACTTAAAACAAGAATAATTTTTCTATTCTGTTTACTCTCACATGATATAGAATTGGTTTATCTCTGTTTCAGTATAAATTCGTCAAAAGAAATCCCAAAATTCATACTCTGTTTTCATTATTCAAATATAGCTTTTAATCTTTAGAATAAAAGACCTCAAACTATCGTATAAATGCAATCGCTTTACTTATTCATTTTATTATTGTTTAAGATAATGATTCCTGATAATTCAAAAATAAAACTATTTTCCATATAGTACAAAATAATTTTTCTGCATTAGAACAAGAATGAGATACGTCTATTAAATATTATGGGTTTAAATTATATAATACTAGTCATTTAAATTAATTTAGAACTTGAACAGTTTCATAGTCAAGAAATTGAGTTAAACAGCACAAAAAATACCTAAAGGCCAGAATCAAGGATTTAAGTTAAGTAACATTAAGTCTAAGCTTTATAAATGATGCTCATATTTTTAATAGAATCTAAAAATTCACATCCAATTGAATTAACTTAAGTATCAGATAAATGTTAATATTTTCCTAAAAGCGTTTAGATAATTCGGTTCTACTAAAATACTCATTGACTCATGACTCAAATACTCATTAAGCTTTATAATAATGCCTTCGCTCATTATTAAGTTACGGCACTGAATTTACGTTAATATAAATTATTTTATCTTTTCAGTACTCATACACTGAGTTAATGAAGAAAATGCGCCCTATGAACAAGCAAATATGCTTCGAGTTATATTTCATCAACCTATAGCAGGTTTATTTTTAAAAATTCTCAAACAAAAGTCATAGACCCATTATTTAAAATTTACAAACTACCTCATTAATGAAATTATTTCAAATTATCAATGATCCATGAAGACATTATAGAATTATTTGTATTTTAGCTGATAAAAACTAATAATTTCAGTTTAATAGCCTTCTAACGATATATGACTCATAAGGGTTTACAAAGATTTAACACATTTCCCCATATACGGCAATGTTAACGGTTTTTTGCTTATAACTTTTAAACCTATGGACCAATTTCAATCTGACAGGCAAAAGTTTTGCTCAGCTCGAAGAGAGCTTTCGATTGATATATAACATAATATATTTCACATGGGGCCAACTCTCTATAGGATCTTCGGGCAACCTCTTTATAAATTGAATGTTTTTCATAGATAAACAAATATGTATTAAGTTATATTTTATTGATTTATTTAAATTTCTTTAAGGTCTCAAACAAAACTATAGTCCCATTATTAGAAATGTACAAAGTATTAGTGATATTGTTTTAAATTACTAATTATCCATAAGGATATAAAGACATCAGAAAAATGATAATATTTTCCTAAAAGAATTTAGATATTTCAGTTCTAATGAAATATTCATTTGCTTTCTTCGCCAATTATTACGTTGCACCAGTCAATTCTTGTTAATATAAATTATTTCATATTTTCATTACTCATGCACTGAAGTAATAACGAGAATACGTTATATGAATAGGTAAATATATTTCAAATTATACTTTGTCGATTTATTTCAAATTTGTTTTTCAAGAACTTCTCGAACATAAGCTACACTTCTATTATTAAAATTTATAAACTGTTGGCGAAATTGCTTGATTAATGATCCATAAAGACACGATAGCATTATTTGTATTTTGTGCAGTAAAAAATAAACTTATAACATCTTAGACTGTAATAATATTCATTAATATCTTTCTAGAACTGATACTCTTCATTTATTAAACGAATTGAGTTAGAAATAGACCTTAAAGTAATATAATTTATAGGTAAAGTTTATTATAAATTAAAATTGGATTCATTTAGATAAAATATTTTATTCTTTATAGATAGATATCTAGATTATGAATGGACTCTGGAAGCAGTGTATTCGATCCCAATAAAGTTCTACCACCTAAAGTAGTGCTCAATTTAGTTGATTCTCATTTATATAGAACCGGTTTATCTCTATTCCCAAATGAGTTCGTCAAAAGGAAAAAGTTTCATAATCCAAAACTTATATTCATTATTCAATTACAGCTCTTAATGCGTTGCATGATTTCTTTATTTTCTTCAGGAGAAGATCCAGATCTTTACATATACACTGGAGAGTTTGGATATTTTCTCAACGCTAGAGTACATGTCGACATTGGGGCTAGCCTTGTAACATCGATATCAATTGTGTCTCAAATTCTACATTATTACAACTACAAGAAAGATATAAGGCCCTCTTATAACAAACCATTTCAAATGCTTTCAGGATTGGTGTACCCGAAAAATGTTGGTCTCCTAAATGGAGAAGATGTCTACAAAATGGCTAAAATTGCAAAAAAATTATTCTTCATTTGGAAATTTATAAGCAATCTAATATTCTGGACCGTTTTAATTTTAACATTCACAACATTCATTCAAAACGAATCAATTAAACAATTCCTAATATTTGGTATTCCTCACAGCATTCTATGGAGCATTACTTGTTATCATATCTACAGTATTATTGTCTCACAAATAGTTTATTTCTATATAATATGCTTTTATCTCAAATGTAAATTATTTCGAATCAATGAAAAGATAAGAAATTCACTTAAGAACCAAAATAACGTACGTTTGGATTTGATTAATTTAATTCGATCTCTGATATCAATTCATGAAGAAATTAACAACTATAATAATAATTATTGGTCCAAATATCTATTTTATATTTGGATATCACTCTCATCCATAATTAGTATACTCATTTATCAGTCTTTGTTTGGAAAAATGAATTTTCTAGTGAAATTCATGTTATTCTATGCCAGTCTTATATTTATTTGGATCCTATTATTAGTTGTAAGACCCGCATCTTCAGTTCATTGTGAAGCTAATCATTCGTATAAGCTATTGAGTTCTAGTATCTTTTCATTAAGTGGTAGACGTTTGAAAAATCCTAAACGTTTGAAGGTTTGGATCAAACTAATATAAATTTACTTTAAACATTTATTGAGTTTGTTTAAATCATAGTTAATGTCTTTCATTGAAAGAATCGGTCAGAAAAGAGTTGGGTTTTATTGTTGGAAACTGTTTATTATAAACTATTTTCGTGGATATGAAGTAAGTATTTGCTAATTAATAATGAAATGATCTTAAAATTGATTTTGTCCTTCAACGGATAGTTTCGATAACAGTTATCTTTTTATTGAAAATTATTGAAATGTCAAAAAGCGATTGAAATAGAAATAAAATATCAACAGCAATCCACATGAATTCTAGTTTGATCAGATTTATTGATAATGCTCTTATGAATATAAATCTATATCTATAAAGACGTAAAATTATTTTAGAACTAGTGTTGTCTTTAGTGTGACCAAGTCTTGTAGAGCCCAAATCTAGACAAAATGTGTTCAGATTTGGGTCCACTCTGGACTATTAAACCTAAAATCCGGACTATCCAACTCAAATCTCGACGCCTAGTTACCTTACCTGTATTATATATAATATTGGAGAATACAGAAAACTGTTCACACTAGATTTATTATGTTGTTTTTAGAAAAGATTCAAATTCAATGTTAAGTTATTTAATCTTATTAGATATTTTTCTTTATCAAATAAATTATTTGCTTTGTATATAAAAATTTTTGTTGTGAGAATTGATCAAGTTTTCTTAATTTAGTTGATATTATTTAAGTTTAAAAATATCAATAATTAATAAAACAGGTAATGGGTAAATATAGAAATAATTTCTATAAATTACTCGAAAAGTGATTCTATCATTATACGCTTGGACAGAACATATTTTGAAACAATTATAACAGTAATGATTGACTAAAACTTTTGCGTTGAATCATCAAACTATGTCATTATCATTTTCTGATCAATATTTCAAATTCAGTAAAGTTCATGATCTTAAGCCTTATGAGATAAATCGTTTCTTTATTTAACTTAAATCTAGATTAATAAAGATGTAATATACTTATTTTCCTATACAGAGTTTTTCTTATTGTAGGCCGCATTATTATTTCAAGCAATCTGATTGGTAGTTTACCTTCAATTAAAAATACAAGCAAGCTTTTATAATGAGAGTAAAGCGCACAACTAACAAATGTGTAATAGTCAATATTACTATTGCAACAATTTACAAAGGAGGATTTCCACTTTCTATGGGCCAGTAGAGGTAATTGCAACATCATAAAATTTATACCAAAATACTCACAAGGTCTAGTACTACAACTTTGTTGCTGACCGCACCGTTGTAGGTCACCGGGTTTAGCCGCTAGAAGGCTCCAAATATAAAGCTCACGGAAAACAAACATATAAGCAGTCTATTTCTACTAATTCGACCATGCTGAATCATATGGTGATGACATCATTCTTGTAGAACATGAGACTGCGCTACCTCTTCGTGGTGACGGCAGATAACAGGCTTGCTATTAGGAAGCCTGGCTAAGTGCTCCCAGTAAAAACGTTACGCCGTCATGGCAGCCGAAAGGTTTCGGGGGGTCTCGGGCGGTATGCTCTCAAATAAGGGCCGCACTGGATCCTTGGAGAGAGGGGATCCAGTGATAAATGAGCTGCAGTCTCCCTCCTCGTAAGGAGTTGCCGTCGAGCCCCGGAAGAGTATGGCTACTCACGTATGGCCTCATTGAATGAGGTTTGTTTGGTTCTGGAAAGCACTGACACAGGCTCTGACTAGTTGTGGCTAGTGAGCACTGGAAGTGCTTAATGGCCTAGGCCACACCAATCGCAATATGTATTCGCGAATAAATGATTTATTATCGACTTTAAGAAACCCGCCATTTACCATGTTCTATTGAAAAATTAACACCATCATTGGTTCAGCATGTTTGGACTAATAGGAATTGGCACCTCGTATTCGTGTTTTCCTCAATTTTTGATTACAACTTAAGAGCCATTTAGCGGGTGAACCCCGCCCTCAACAACTATACTCCCATAAGTAAAGTTCTAGTATTTGACCTGGCAAGTATTTTGGTATAGGTTCTGCAATGTTGCAATTACCTCCAAAAATGGACTTCCTCCTTTCCCATTTTGAAGTTTTAATGTATTATTTTATATGCATCCTATAAGAAAAGCTCTGTATAATAAAAATGATTTAATTAATGGCTCAATAGAAGTTTTGAATTAAAGTTTAGTAAAAAACGACAAAAGATCATTGAGTCGTAAATTATTAGTGTCGATAAAAATGAAACTTTAGTTCAATAATTAAAATAAAAAATTTTATTCATATCCTAATACACATCCAGTTTCTGCATCTATTCTAAAAAAGTGCCTTTCAATCTAAATAGCTCACTACAAAAGTAATTATCCGATTCTTTTTACTCTTATCTGTATAGAATACGTTTTATCTATTTCATAAAAAATTAGTTGAAAGAAAATATTTCAATATTTAGGCCCATATTCATTATTCTAATACATATTTTAGTTGGTAAAATAAAAAATTCCATAACAGTAATAACTATTTCAGTTATTATGCTATTAATTAAGGTTTAATGTCTGACAATTCTGAAAGTAAAAATTTCCAATATAGAATAAAAATGATTTTCCTTTATTATAACAAAACTGGGAATCAAGGGTTATGTTTTCATTTACATTAATTAATAAAATAAGTTGAACATTTCCAATCTTATGGTTAGATAATGAAGAATAGCCTAAGTGCTATTACTAGTCATCGAAAATAAATTTAGCTCTTAATCAGTGAGGTAGCTAAGAAATAGAATAAATTGGCACACAACATTTTAATGTAAGTCAGATTTTGAAAATTGATTCAAAAACATTGCATTTTGGCCTCTTTTAATCAACTTAAATTATTGATAAAACTTTAAGACTAATATTCAACTGAATCAACTTGAGCATCAGATAGATGTTAACGTTCGACTCATAGATTTTTATTTTTAGTTCTACTGCAATTATGTTCATCCCCTTACTTCACTACAACACTCAATTTCGACTAAAATAATGTTACTTTACTCAGTAATCATACTACTGCATGTATTAATACAAGTAATATGATCCGTGAATGAGAAAATTAATTTTAAAATTTTTTCATAGAACTATTCTAAGTTTCTTATTCAAGATCTTGTGAAATAAAGCCATTATCGTTCCCAAAATGTTAAACCTTAATATGACTTAGTGATAATTGTTTAAAGTAATTAATGATCCGAAAAGATATCGTTTGTATTAATGTGATCAAAATTGATTTCGAATTTGAACTGAAATAATTTTCTTTAGTAATTTTCCAGTAGTGATGTTCAGTATTTATAAAGCGCTATAATAAGCGTGAAAACCCCCATGTATTACAATATCTACTTATGTTTAAGTCAAAATGTGTGAGATATTTCCAAAAATTATTAGAAATTCTGTTTTGCGATTAGATATTATTAAACAGACTGGTAATGATATAATTAAACAGACTTATAGCTGAAAATTGATTGTAAATACAAATAATGGATTATGAAACCAATTCCATTTATTGATTGATTTTGAAACGCAGATAATCAATTCTTCATATATAAGTTTCTTCACAATCAATGACCACGTTTGAAAGAAAGAGCTCTGTGGTATTGGAACAGTTTACTTTGGTTTTTACTGTTTGTATATGAAATGAGAATAAAATTTAGTATTTTAAAACTTAACGATACTACAGCACAAGTTTTTCAAGATCAAAATTATAGTTTCGATAGCTTTGAAATAACAATAGTTTTAAACAAACACAGTGTTTTAACAATAGAAAGACTAACATTTTCAAGTTTTTATTTCATTTTTAGAGATAAAGTTAATTTGAATTTCACGACTTCATATTAAATTGAAAACAATATTCCGTATCAGAAATAAGTTCGCACTTAACGTCACAAAAACTATCATTTTTCTTCTTAGCTAATTAACATACTTTTAATTATTTTTTGTTACTGAGTTATGTAATAGATAATTTTTATGAAATTTGTTTTTCAATATTGTGTGAATTTTTGGATTTGCTCTACATCTATAGAATATATTGGTGAATAAATAAGTTTTTTTTCTAAATTAAGCTTCTACACGTATTTCAGAGTAATTTTCAAGTTTTTATAAGCATATAATAGATATAAAAGTATACTCACGATTAATTCAGAATAATTTAAATTTAATTATAATTACAGTAAACCTCCATAAGTTGGACGATCTATAACTTGAACACCCTCTAGAACTTGAACATTCCTCACAGACCATAATGTTTAAAAACCTCTATAACTTGAAACTTGTATAAGTTAGATAGGATTTACAGATCCCAAATGTGTTCAACTTATAGACGTTTTACCTATGTGTTTTAATCGATTTTTCAAATAATTATTTTTTCCGGAGAAAGTTTTAAGAATAACATACTAGCTGAATGAATTGGTCAAAAAAGAGTAGGACTTTATTGTTGTAAACTATTTACAACAAACTATTTCCACGAATATAAAGTATACTTTCTACAATTTTTGTGAATATGAACTTAAGCTAAACTAATTTTTTATTAATTTAAATTCTTACTATGTTTTTGGTATTCTTTCTGAAGATAAGTTTAAAAAATACATGTCCTTTTAGTTCTGGTTTCTGTATTTATGTGAACTCCGATTAAATAAACCAATTATCAATTATACAGTTATTGATTTATTTTAAGTTTGACGTTCATGTACTCGAGCAAAAATATCAACATTAGAAAATTTATAAATTATTTTGAAGCTTTCATGGCTTAATAATAATTATTTGCAGAAGTATATAATTATTCTTGAATAAATAATGAAGACGTCATGGACCTATATTCTATATTATAAAAATAAATTAATGAATATCTCTAATAAGTTTTTGAACTAATATTCAGCGAAAGACGTTATGCAAATATCATTAGGTAGCAAATTATAAATATTGATCGAAATTAAATTTAAAGTCAAAATAGGAATTATTTTTATTTTATGCAATTAGAATAATATTTTCCAACAACTGGCTAGTATTCACGTTCTGTGTTTCTAAAAATGTAAGTTCATCAATAATTCCCTCGAAGACTTTTTCTTATAAAATTAAAATTAATTCATTGTGTGATCATATGAAATTATAATTATTCTAATATGTATTTAATATGAATGGAGTCTGAAATCAGTAATTTTGATCCTAATAAAGTTTTATCACCAGAATTAGTACTCAATTCAGTAGATTCTCATTTATATAGAATCGGTTTATCTCCGTTTCCAAATGAATCTGCCGATAGGAAAATGTTTCATAACTCAAAGTTTATATTCATTATTCAATTGCAACTATTTTTGCGTAGTCTCATTTCATTAATTTCTTCAGAAGAAGATCCGAATTTTTATGTATATATTGGAGAATATGGATATTTTCTTAACGCCAGAGTACATATCGATATTGCAGTATTTTTTGGGACATCGATATCAATTGTGTCCCAAATTCTTCATTACTACAACTTTAAGAATGATATAAAGCCCTCTTATCTCAAACCATTTAAGATGCTTTCGGGATTGGTTTCACCAAAAAGCATTGGTCTGTACAATAAGGAAGATATCTATAGTTTGGTCAAAATTGCGAAAATCTTATTCTTCATCTGGGAATTTATATCTAATCTAACTTTTTTGGCCGCTTTTATTATACCGTTTTTAGTATTTATCAGAAATGAATCGATTAAACAATTGATGATATTTGGCATTCCCCATAGCATTCTCTGGAGCATTACTGCTTATTTTATCTACAGTATTATTATCTCACAAATAGTCTATTTTTATATAATCTGCTATTATCTCAAATGCAAATTGTTCCGTATCAATGAAAGGATGGAAAATTCTCTCAGAACCAAAATTCAACCGAATATTAATTTGATTAATTTAATTAAATCTTTGACATCAATACACGAAGAGATTGATGACTATAACAATAACTATTGGTCGAAATTTCTATTCTATATCTGGTTATCACTCGCATCAATAATCAATACACTCATTTATCAATCTTTGTTCGGAAAAATGGATTTTCTAATGAGATTTCTTTTGTTTTGTGTCAGTCTTATATTCGTTTGGATACTATTATTAGTTATGAAGACAGCTTCTTCAGTTCATTACGAAGCTAATCAATCGTATAAATTGTTGAACTCTTGTATCCTATCATTCAGTGGCAGAAGTTTGAATAAATTTAGACGATTGAAGGTTTGAATTAAAAATAATATAATCGAAACCAATTTTTTATTGAATTTATTTTAATTATAGTTAATGTCATTTATTGAACGAATTGGCCAGAAGAGAGTCGGATTTTATTGTTGGAAACTATTTGTGATTAATTATTTCCGTGGATATGAAGTAAGTATTGATTTATATTGAATCATTTTACAGACTAATTTACTTGTTTTCAATAATTTCCAATATCATAGATGGTAGCGCTCACTATAATTTTTCTTTTGAAATTAATCGAAGTTTCGAAGAATGATTCACCAATATAGAAGAAAACTTCATGCTATAACAGAGTGGAATTCCATTGAGCTGATTTAATTTTCTTATCTAACACTGGTTTAAGAAATTTCACCGAAAAGCTGGTTAAATTTGGTTTTATGATTGAAACTTAGTTTATAAAAAGCTATAACATGTGTTGAAACTGAAATCAGGAAATAATTTAACTCAATCTTTAACTGTTAGTTTCATGTTCTTATAAGCATTACGGCCAGATCGTCATCAAATTAATATTTAACTGATATTTAGTATAAATTAGAAAATTTCACTAAGTAATTGCTACAACAATCTCACTAAAGACAATTTTACAATAATTCCTACAGACAGGACAATAGTGGGCAACTTAGTATAAGCATCTAACTTATGCTCAAAAAACCCCTTCGTAACTCTCAAAATTGGTTATTATGGATTTAATTTTTCTAGAACTAAATTTGCCACTTAGGAAAATTTGAGTGTTTAATTAGTCAAAAGGGTTAAAACAGTCAATTAGGATCTCCGCAGATATTCAGTAGCTTGATCTTTTAAATGGTTCACCAACAAAATTTCGCAGATAAAGTTCGCGTTATTCGTATGCAGAACATGAGACATCAGAATGTGATGCTTACAAAATTTTTATCTTAAACAATATAATAGAAGAATACAGTAGACATACTGCTCTATCGATTATTAAAATTTTTTTTAAAAAAGGATATATACATATTTAAACTTGCAAACTAACGTTATGAGCGATTCCTCGCAATCAGTCCAACAAATCAATATTCCCATATTTTCAATAATATTTTAAATATGTTCTGCAGTCACTATTTGAACAATTTTTTTTCATTTATCACGGATTTATACCTCCGCGCCAATATCATTTGTCAGTGAATATTTGATCAAGGAACTTATATCGTGCAAACATTTTTACTTGCGAACACATGAGAAAATTTGTCCGCGAGCCTTGTGTGAACTTTTGTCACGACACGCTTTTGAATTGCATTAAGAAGTTAAGAAACTGTATTATTTAAATGAATGTTATCATAGATGTAGTGCAGTTTATACGTCTCTTTAATTCTGTTGATATCTTGTAGTTCATGACCTATTGTTGCGTTTAAACTCAATCAACAGTTTAGTAACGAATATTGTATTTATTGGTTTACCTGTTAATCGTTTGTCGACCAGATCTGTGGTCATAACTTTCAATATTACGCTGTTTTATGGTTAACGGCATGTTTGGTGGTTAGTTTTTAGAACTCTTAATAATGTATGAGAGTTTCAATGTATAAAGTATATAAGTTCAATTGTTAAATTGAAGCATATTCAAACCAAATTTTGCCATTATATCTTTTGAGATTAAAATTTTATTAAAGATCTTCGGCCAGAAAAGATTAATTGGTTGCTTTGTATATTTTTAGTTATAAAAATTTGATTTGATTTGATTCGAAACATTAACCTTAACAGTTCTATTATGAAATTTTATAGTTATAAAAACCTACCGATAACTTTATTACAGTGGATGAAAAGCAGGATCATTGAGTTTTAATGTAAAATCTATATGAATACTGAGCGAATATTTTATCTATAAAAGTTATTCTACTTTTAGCGTTCGTTCATTAAGCTAAGCGCATGTCTCATCAAAAGAAACTCAAGTTTTTATTATTTGGAGACCATTTTTATTTTTTGGGAACAAGAATTTATGGAAATGTAGATGATTTCTATTATTAAGGGCTCTTTGTTCACAATAACTTCATTATTAAAGTTAAAAGAATATTGTTAATATAATTTAGAAACCCACATCCTATTAAATTAAATTGAGCGTCTGGTAGATGTCAACATTTTTCTAAAAATGCTTTGATATTTCGATTCTATTGAAATATTTAATAATTTTTTTCACCTATTAAGTTACGGGCGCTGAATTCATGTTAATATAAACTAATTTGTCTTTTCAGTACTCATACACTGAATTTATAAAGAGAATGCGTTCTATGAACAGTTAAATATATTTTAAGTTATATTTTATCGATTTATTTCAAATTTGCTATTCAAGATCTTCTCAAACAATAGCTATAGTCCTATTATTATAAATTTATGGATCATTGATGATTTGAAGCAATATCATTAAAATTTATAAACTTCTAAAAATTATAGCTTTTGTTAAACTATAAGTGAAATTGTTTCAAATTATCAATGATCCATAAAGATATAATGAAATTATATGTATCTTATGGAATAAAAATAAACTTATAACAACTTCAACTGAAATAATAGCTGATAATAACTTCTTAGTACTGATGCTCAGCATTTATTAAACGAATAAAGCTAGAAATAATATTGACATAATATTAAAGTAGGACTTTATTATAAAGTAAAAATTAGTTCATTTAGATAAAATATTTTATTTATTCAAATACATATCTAGATTATGAATTGAGTTTGAAAACAGTGTATTCGATCCTAATCAAGTTTTACAATCAAAAGTAGTGCTCAATTCAGTTGATTCTCATTTATATAGAATCAGTTTATCTCTGTTTCCAAATGAATTCGTCAAAAGGAAAAGTTTAAAAATCCAAAGTTTATATTTATTATTCAATTACAGCTATTAATACGTTGTATCATTTCTTTATTTTCTTCAGTAGAAGATCCAGATATTTATGTATATATCGGAGAATTTGGATATTTTCTCAACGCTAGAGTTCATGTTGATATCGGGGCTAGTCTTATAACATCTATATCAATCGTGTCTCAAATTCTCCATTATAACAACTACAAGAATGGTATAAAGCCCTCTTATATCAAACCATTTGAAATGCCTTCGGGATTGACTTCACCGAAAAGTGTTGGTCTCTCAAATAGAAAAGATGTCTATAAATTGGTTAAAATTGCAAAAATACTATTCTTAATTTAGAAATTTATTCCTAATCTAATTTTTTGGAGTGTTTTAATTGTGACATGTTTTGCATTCATTCGAAACGAATCGATTAAACAATTTATAATATTTGGTATTGCTCACAGTATTTTATGGAGTATTAGTTGTTATCATATGAATTGACGGAACGTAAAGGGACTTATCTCGAGTTAACTTCTGTTTTGGGATTCACTTCAAACAACAAGTTCAACTCATAACTAATGTGTAGAAAAAAATTTATATTATAAACAGTATTATTATTTCACAAATAGTTTATTTCTATATAATATGCTATTATCTCAAATGTAAAATATTTCAAATCAATGAAAGGATAAGAAATTCACTCAAAAACCAAATTAACACACGTTTAGATTTGATTAATTCAACTCAATCTCTGACATCAATACATGAAGAAATTAACGACTATAATAAAACTATTCGTCAAAATTCCTATTCTATATTTGGATACCACTCGCTACCATAATCAATATACTCATTTACCAGTCTTTGTTTAGAGAAATGGATCTTCTGTCGAGATTTGTTTTTCTATGTCAGTCTTATATTTATTTCAATTCTAATATTGGTCATAATGACCGCGTCTTCAGTTCATTGTGAAGCTAATCGGACGTATAAATTGTTGAACTCTAGTATTCTTTCATTTAGTGGTAGATATTTAAATAATTCTAAACGTTTAAAGGTTTGAATGAAATCTTATATAATCTAAATTAAACTTTCATTGAATTTCTTTCAATCGTAGTTAATGTCATTCATAGAAAGAATTGACCAGAAAAGAGTTGAATTTTATTATTGGAAACTATTTTTTATCAATTATTTCCATGGATAAGAAGTATTTACCAATGGAACAATAAAAAGATTTAAAATTTGATTTTAAATTTTAACAGATCGTTTCGATAACAATTATCTTTCTTCTGAAAATTGTATAAACATCGAAAAGCGATTCAAATCAAATTAACGATCAAAAACACTTCGCATGAATACCAGTTTGAGTAAGTGTTAGAATAATGTAAGTGTAAGATTAATGATCAAATTTATCGATAATACTCTTATAAATCTTTATTTATATAGATGCGAAACCTTTTTAGAATTAGTCTAATCTTATATGTAATATTGAGGAACACGGAAATCTGCTTACACTCAATTTGTTTATGCTATTTGCTTAATCATTTAAGAGAAAAGTTAAATTCTATGTTAAATTATTTATTAATAGTATTAATAGTTATTTTTCTGCATCGAATAAATTAGTTGTTTATCAGAAAAGTTTTTGTTGTGTTAATTCACCATAAAATGAAATCAATGACACTATTATTGATAATATCACAACAATAATAAAAACTATGCAAAACCTCATATCTAATACGACTGGAAATTACTTTTGGCTTGGTTTCACCAAAATATAATGGTCTCGTAAAAATATATTCTCATATATAGAAGTTTCTAAAACTGATTGGAAAGTTTCTTAATGAGCAAATATGTAAATCAAATATTTGCACCATTGCAGGACTTACTATTTCTCATTAATATCATAAAGTTGTTAGGTAGAACTAATATTTCTCGTCATTTCTTATAATATAATTGTAGTGTAAATCGATATTTTGTAGACTGTCGTAACATCAGGCAGATTTTTAACTGAGTTGTTAACAATCAAGTTTAAAGTATAAGCAATTAATAATACTGTTAAAATAACAAATATAAAAATAATTTCTAAAAGTTACTCGAAAATTGATTAAATCCTAAAATGTTTTGATACAATGTCATTCAACATTATTAAACGCATTTCTAGTTTCTTTAGGTAACACCCTAACTACTAAGTGATGAAATATTAATGATTAAAGTTACCTAAGCGTCAGATATAAAATAAAAAACAATTTCTAGTTACTCAAACAATATTTGTATTCGTTATTTCTATGATAATAACAGAAACCTTTCGTTGAACTTGCGCTATATTTTCTTTATTAGGCATCTTAAAAGTTTTAACCTTTTTATTACATGCATCAAGTTGATAAACCGTCACATACTTTGAAATAGTTTATAACACTAATGACTGCCCCAAACTTTTACGTTGAATCGCTAAGCTATAGTTGTGCCATCATTTGATGTAACTATTATTTTCTGACCAATATTTCAGTTAGTAAAGTTCATGACAATGGGTGTCATAAAAGAAATCATTTCTACATTTAACTTAGAACTGGAGTAATAGATATCATATACTTATTCTTTATATGTGACAATCTTTCGAATTTGATGCACGTGAGAAATACTAAAAACTTTTAAGATGTCTAATATAACATAGGACAAACTGAAAGAAAGGGCTTATCTGTCATTGTGTGCTATTCACAAACTTCTTTTCTCTTATGACTTCTCTTCGCTTAAGCAAATAGTTGCCAATCGAACACCATTTCTTATACTTCTCTTTGCTTAAAATCGAATGTTTTTATTTTTTTGCATTACATTCGATTATCCGTTCTAAAGGAGCCTCAGCCCTCCTTTAGACTTTTCAATACATGATAATTGACCAAGTGAGGTATCAAAATGCTCAGTTCGATGTCCTGAGTCCAATGATATATCAGTTGGTCGGGTCAGCCACTCCCGTCGGGTGTTGCTCAGAAGTGGTCAGGTTCGGGTTGGATGTAGTCAAGTGTGATATAAAAATGTTCAGCTTGACAAACTGAAAACAATGATATATCACACTTGAGGGTTGGGGTCAGGAACTTCTTTAGACCCATTAGCCCGGATTCACCCATTTTTTATAATATTGTGTAACACATATTAACGAATAATTAAGGCTTATGCAAAAGGAAAATTTATATTTTTAATTTTCTGAATAAAATGCAAATTATAACACATTTAAATGAACGTTTATCTAAAGCAAATGTATATTGAAGTAAAATTTTTATAATTCTATGCCTCTAACACCCCATTTGAACAGTTCGAATTGAACTCCACTAGAAACATAAAGTTTGCTAATATTCCCCATCTAACACACAACTTGACACAGAATATCGTTTGGTAAAATTTTGCCTAGATTTAAAGTAAACTTTGTCAGAAACTGATTTCTTGTCGACTGCATGAAAATATTCTTTACAAGGACTTAAATGGAATCAATCGGGAATCAAGTTTCATGTACATAACAAGCAATTTAGTTTTTCGGTATTGCCGTAACTACATAGGGGGCTAAGGGGGCAATAGCCCCACCATGGTTCAAATCGGTTACGGTACTGTTTTTCGGTATAATTCTCGACTAGCTTTATGTGCTATTAGAACATAATTGTCTGTGTATTTCGGAACAGTTTGCTTGACATAAGCCCTAATTCTTAATTTTTTTACATTTATGAATTGATAAATGTAAAACAACTTTGTTTTAAGTCTCCCATTTCTTACTGAAATTCCCGATTCTTTATCAATTAGTTCTTTTACAGACTCGACTGATCTATTTAAAGGTCTACCAGGAATTAAGTTTAATAAGCAGCTTTGTACTTTTTGTATTGTTTAATGATTCTATATATTCTTTGCCTCGTTATGCCTACTTCTTTAAGATGTTTTGTTGTAAAGCTCAAAGCGATCGGATTTTCTGTGCCAAATCCATTTTAGAGAACTCTCTTGTTAGTTGATTTATTTGTCTTGTTTAAAGTAGTACTTCTAGAGATTTACTATCAGAGTCTGAGATTGCACTACTTGAATCTCGCACTCATTAATGTATTCAAATGAGTACAACAGCAAAGTACAACAATTGGATACCATTGTTACATAAAATACTATAAACTTTCTGATAGAAGAACTTCTGCTAAAAGTGTTATACTTCATTGTTGTTGTACTCATTTGAATACATTAATGAGCGCGAGATTCAAGTAGTGCAATCCTCAGACTCTGATAGTAAATCTCAAGATGCACTATCACCTTCAAAAGTCTCTGTAAAAATTCAAATTTCGCAGAAAATTATAGCCAAAATTTTGAGGGAATGCTATAAAATTTATTACCACAAAATATTTTATGATTGCATACTGTCATTACTATTAACTTTTTTAAAGTTATAAATTAAAGTTTTATTTCAATCATATCTCTTCCTTTAAATATTGGCGCAGAGTTTTACAAAGACTTTTGGAGGTCATAGTACTATTTTAAGCAAAAGAAATAAACTATTGACAAAAAAGTTCTTCAAAATGGATTTGGCATGTACATATAAAAAGCTTTTGCGATTTATCAGTTTGTTACCTTCGGAGCACGGACCCAATCATTTTGCATATATATATACTTGATAGTGCTTTACTATAGAAATACAAATGAATGGGTCTGAAATAAAAGGGGAACTATGAATAAATGTTCGAAATATTTCAATTTTTAAATTATCTCGTTATATAAAGTAGAATGTAAACTACATACTATCATTGAATATAGCTCATTAACTTTTCATAGTAAACAAGTTTTAACTAAGTTCTATGTAACGCCTTTCAAGTTATTAGTTTTTAAATATTTGATACTTAAGTGTTTTAAATGTTCCCTATAGAATATTTCTAAAAAAAAATAAAACCTCCAATATGTTTTAATAATGAGCTTTAATACCCGCATAGTTTCATCAAAATCAGAGTGTCTGTTTCACTGTGGAAGTACGCACAAGCTCTTTAAAGTTCATAAAAGTTACTCATGTTATTAATAGAACCTAGAAACTACTATACAAATAAATTAACTTGGGCATCAGATGAATGTCAATATTTTCCTAGAAACGTTTTAATATTTCGGTTCCCTTGAGATATTTAACATTTATTTTCACCCATTAAGTTACAGGCGCTGAATTCATGCTTATAAAAACAATCTAATATCTTTTTACTGTTCATAAACTATATTTATAAAAAGAATAGTTGTATGAATAAGGAAATATATTTTAAGTTATATTTTATCGATTTCAAATTCGTTATTCAATATCTCCAACAAAAGCTATATCCACATTAGTAGAAATTTATGAAGTAACGTATTAATTAAATTTTTTCAAATTATCAATGATCCATAAAGACACGATAGCATTATTTGTATTTTGTGCAATAAAAATAAACTTATAACATCTTAGACTGTAATAATATTCTTTAACAGCTTTCTAGTACTGATATTCTGCATCCATTAATCGAATTGAGTTAGAAATAGGACTTAAAGTAATGTAATTTATAAGCAAAAATTTGTTGTAAAATTAAAATTAATTCATTTAGATAAAATATTTCTATTCATTTTTAAATGCAAATTTAGTTTAGAAATGGAGTCTAGAAACAGTGTATTCGTTCCTAATAAAGTTTTACCGCCAAATCTAGTACTCAATTCAGTTGATTCTCATTTATATAGAATCGGTTTATCTCTGTTTCCAAATGAATTCGTCAAAAGGAAAAAGTTTTATAATCCAAAACTTATATTTATCCTTCAATTACAACAATTTATACGTTGCTTTATCTCGTTATTTTGTTCAGGGAAAGATCCACATTTTTATGTATATATCGGAGAATTTGGACATTTTCTCAAAGCTAGAGTACATATTGATATAGCAGTTTGTCTTACAACATCAATATCAATTGTGTCTCAAGTACTCCATTATTACAACTATAAGAATGACATAAAGCCTTCTTATAACAAACCATTTCAAATGCTTTCGGGATTTGTTTCACCGAAAAATGTTGGTCTCTTAAATAAAGAAGATGTATACAAAATGGTTAAAATTGCAAAAACATTATTCTTCGTTTGGAAATACATATCTAATTTAATATTCTGGACCATTTTTACTATGACGCTCATAACATTTATTCAAAACGAATCAATTAAACAACTTCTAATATTTGGCATTCCTTATTGCATTCTATGGAGCATCACTTGTTATCATATCTGTAGTATAAATATATCACAAATAGTTTATTTTTATATAATATGTTATTATCTCAAATGTAAAATATTCAGAATCAATGAAAAGATAAGAAATTCACTCAAAACACAAATTAACACACGTTTGGATTTGATTAATTCAATTCGATCTCTGATCTCAATTCATGAAGAAATTTATGACTATAATAACAATTATTGGTCGAAATTTTTATTCCATATATGGATGTCACTCTCATCAATAATCAATATGCTTATTTACCAGTCACTATTCGGAAAAATGGATTTTCTAATGAGATTCATATTATTTTATGTCGGCCTTATATTTATTTCAATCTTATTATTGGTCATAAACACTGCGTCTTCAGTTGATTGTGAAGCCAAT
Organism: Archegozetes longisetosus; assembly: GCA_018873245.2. Lineage (NCBI taxonomy): Eukaryota > Metazoa > Arthropoda > Arachnida > Sarcoptiformes > Trhypochthoniidae > Archegozetes > Archegozetes longisetosus. The sequence goes on along the minus strand of JAEMBT020000009.1, from coordinate 4,184,513 downwards.
CGATCGTATAAATTATTGAACTCTAGTATCTTTTCATTAAGTTTAAATAATTCTAAACGTTTAAAGGTCTGAATCAAATTGATATAAATTTACATTAAAGTTTTATTGGATTTTTTCAATCATAGTTAATGTCATTCATTGAAAGAATTGGTCAGAAAAGAGTTGGGTTTTATTGTTGGAAACTATTTATTATTAACTATTTCCGTGGATATGAAGTAAGTATTTGCTAATTAACAACAAAAAGATCTTAAAATTGATTTTGTCTTTCAACAGATCATTTCGGTAACAGTTATTTTTTTGTTGAAAATTATAGAAATGTCGAAAAGCAATTGAAATATAATTAACTATCAAGAGCACTTCACATGAATTCTAGTTTGATCAATTTTATTGATAATACTCTTTTGAACACAATTCTATATATAAAAATGCAAAATTGTTTTAGAACTAGTGTTATCCTAAATCTAAAAATATTATATAAAACATTGTTAAGTTGTAAATTATTAATTCTGATCAAAACAAAACTTTAGTTCAATAAATAACCTTCGCCACAACTGCGGGCTAAAATGTCCCCAAGTTTAACTTTAAAAATCGACAAAATGTCGTGATTTATTGAGAATTTAGTATTCCTCAATCATATATCTGACTTTGAATTACAAAAAAATCTGATTAATTTGGACTTATATCTTTATTTAAAAAAAAAAATTTCTGGCACACAATTCATTCTAAGGATAGGAATTTCCCTTAACACCGCAGTTCACTATATATGTCGCAGTGCTGTACTGTCGCTACTACCAATTTGAACCATTGATAACGCTGTAGCAGGTAACAACTACAAACTAATTAATTAGCTAATTGAAACTTCGAAAACAAGGGCTAACGTTGATTTGTGAAACATCAGGGCTAACCTAGAACAGATATAAAGTGTGAAAAACGTGGGGTAACATTTTACACCTTAGTAAATTTTACGTTTTACTGAAGTTAAGTTGTGACGAAGGGTAAGATAAAATTTTGATTCATATTCTAATACAAATCTAGTTTCTGAATAGACTAGTAGATTGTCTTCGATTTTAAATAATTAGAACAATAATAATTATTCGGTTCTGTTTACTCCCACTTACATGATATAGAATCCGCTTTTCTTCGTTTCAGAATAATGTCTTAAATGGAATTGGAAGACTTGAATTTATATTTAGTCAGAAAACTCTCTAAAATTTTCTAAAATTTCCTAGAAACTTATGAAAATTTTAGGAAGTTGTAGAACATTCTATACACTTTGTAATATTCTAGAATTGTCTAGAATGTTCTATAATCATGTAGAATGTTCTAGAATTTTCTAGAATATACTAGAAACCTATGGGTTGTTACGGAAATTTCTAAAGTACTTCACAACCTCACATAAAATTCAGGAACAATTTGGAAACTTATTTAGGTATAAAAGGAGGTCCACTCTACAAAATTTAAAAAGATCTTGAACATTTACTTTATTCACTAATTGCAGTGAATCCGAGCCTTCGAGTAAACTCAAGACGAGTCCAAATCGAATCGCCGTTTGAACAGACTCGATTCGAAAGGAGACTAGACTAGGATCTGAGGTAGCCATAGGGTGACCAAGTGTCCCGTATTGTGCGGGATTGTCCCACATTTAAGTGTTGTGTCCCGCATACCGTATGCTCCCTTGCGGGACGGAAAATATCATGCATTTTAAGATTTATCTTAACAGATTTCCACTGTATATTCTTATTTAATGCAAATAATGCAATTTTGTTCTCAACACGTTTCCTATCTTAAAATATGTGGAAGTCTTTAGATAAAAAGAGTTTTAATCCGATTATCTGATACCTTGTTTTCATTCACATCGTGTGTGACTCTTATAAAGTGCAGTTCTCAATCAAATCTTTAGTTTATATTTCAAATAACTGTTATTTCTAACTGTGATTTGTAGCTTCAATCAGATTAAAACTCTTTAAAAAATTTATTAGGGGGCCAAAATTTTTTGATCCCGCATTTAACAGTTTTTGACTTGGTCACCCTAGGTAGCCAAGAGATTGAATAAGGTAGCACACAACATTTCTAGTGAGCCAGATTTGGAAAATTGATTCTGAAAATACTGTATTTAGGTCTCTAGTAAATAAGTTAAATTGTTTAATTTTGAAGGCTAATATTCAACTAAATTAACTTATGCATCAAATGGGTGTTATCATTCGACCCAATAAGCACTTTTATTTTATCAGTTCTACCAGAATTATGTTCGTCCCTTTACGTCGCTACGGCACTCAAATTCGACTAAAATATCCGAACAATCATTGACCACGTTTGAAGATAAGAGCTCTTTGGCATTGAATTTTTTACTCTGTTTCTTATTGTTTTAGTTTGTATTCATATATGAAATGAGTAAGAAATTTAGTATTTTAAGCTTAACGATCATTTATTATATGTTTTCAAAATAAAAAATGTAATTTCAATTACTTTGAAATAAAATTAATTTCGAGCAAACGCAGCTTTCTAACGATTGGTAGCCTATTAATTTTGAAGTTTATTTAAATTTCTGGGAATAAAATTGTAAACACATTAACATTATATAGAGGGCGCACATTAAAAACAAAAACAGGAAACAAAGGCTAACCCTAGGCCAGCTATAAAACCACGTGTTTATTCACTTTCGCTCTCTCTTTTTCTTTATCTTTGTTATAGTGCAAGTCCTATATTTTGTAAACCTATATCAATACTAATAAATAAAATTAGTTGCGTTACAAAAATTATCTTAAGAATTACGAAAAACATGTTTTTCGTCATGTTCTAGTACCTGTACAATTATTGCAAAACAAGGCACATATAATACATGAGATTTTTAATATAAAATTGGAAGTAGTTAGGATGTCAATACAGAAAATTATATGATTATTACACAGATACTAACAAATTATTTTGTCAACTTGAATGAGGACAAAGACATCTCCGTAGCTTACCGCGCGCAACTTTAACAGATTAAATTTTCCGTATACGTATGAAACCGACAAAATTTTTTTGGTCCGATATTTAGTTTACGATATTCTTTTTTGAATTCTCCCTAATATTGCTCAATAGACACGCCTATGGTACATTGGGAAATTTTCATCTTTTTCTTAACAAAATCAATGATATGCAAATAAACGGTAAGTATTTTAATCAAATATTCATTTAGATACATATCACCATTAATAATTCCCTTAGAAATGTACGATTCGCTCACATTTTCGATTGAAGGGATCTCTTGATCATTTTGTATGATTTTACGAACCAAACCTGTAGAACCGATTAGTTTTCTACCACTTTCAAATATTCAATACTTTTCCATTTAAAATGTTTAAAGTACTTAGTATCACCTGTTTGCGAGTTACTTCGACCATAAATATCGACCGTAGTTGCGGTGGCTTCAATGATAATATTTTGAGATAGATCTTTTGTATTAAATTGCCTTTTCTATTGCTATGACTACATCTTTAGCTTGTTTACAACATTATATCAAACTCATTAATTTAAATCTAAAACCTGAAAAAATAAGTTATTAAATAATTTATTATAGTCTAATATTAATTAATTATAATAAGAAATGAATTTTCAAATAAATACTCAAATATAATTCCTATAAGTGGATCAATACTTTGAATACAAAGGACAACCCGCCTTAAGCAATCGTGCACGGGCAAAAACCTTTGACCTCATGGTTTTGTGGCAAATATAGAAACACATCTTAGACTAGAATATTAAAATTTTTGGCGAGTACAATTCCGTGGAAAAAAATTCAAAATTATTCAACATTGAGTCTATGAAAGAAAAAAGGTTTCAAAAATTCATTTGATCCCCACTTCCCATTAGTTTCTTTTGAGATTTCGCTCAGAAATCACTAAAAATAGGAAGACCATTTTAGGAAAGTTTGGGAGCGATGCAAAACCTAGAGCCGGGTGAAATCGACGATTGATCTGAATGACTGGGTTCCACGTCAATTCAGCGCAAGTCAATTCAGCGCCGACAATCCAGTGCCAACAATTCAGCGCTGCGACAATTCAGCGCTGTGACAATTCGGCGCTACGACAGTTCAGCGCGTAAAAATTCAGTGCACGTTTATTATAAATTCATTTTAAAGAAGAACATAGACTTCTAGACTATTAGGTGTTCACAAGAAATAAATTTTTACCAAAAAATGTACAAAATATAACACATACATGTTTTGATTACTGAATAAATATATTTGAATTTCACTACTAATATTCCATAATTTATAATCATATTCTTATTAAATATAATTATTTTAAAAATATTTCTCCTTAATTTAAATCAACTGAATTACAAATAAAGATTCTATCACCTATAAGTATTGTGAAATGTAAAATTAATCTATATAAGTTATCATTATTAAGCAATAGACTAATTAAGAAATGTTTTATTATATAATTAAAATAAAATTTATTATACTGATAAAGTAATAGATAAAAAGTCTATTTTATCAACAATAAGCTCTCTTTCAACTTTTTACTTAAAAACATGTTTTTTCTAAGAAAATATCGAGAATTATGTAAACTTTAGTTTTAAGAACAAGATAAGATAGAACACAGAAAAGGTATATAAGCAGAGCAGGAAAGTGTATAAAAAAGACAGATAGAGACATATAGTTTGAGTAAGTTAATAAGAGTGTAACATGCAAAATCATATTATCAAAATAAAGTTACATTAATATCAATAGTGAAAAGTGTGTTATGTCATTAATTCATCAATACGACGCATATTACAAAGTAAGTATGGAAGATATAAACTAAAACACAAATCCAGCCTGACTCCTACTTAAACGAATTGAGATCTCACATCGAGGTCCCCGATCTCAATTTGTTCAACTTGCAAACAACAAAACATAAAATAATATAAATTGTTTAATAAAAATCCTAAGATTAATTAAAAAAGATCCCAAGTCACAAAATAAACGTGACAGTATGTTTGCTTGTAATTTTTGGTTGAAAGTAAACACTTTTATAGGTTGAAATTAGTGTCCCGTGAACATCTATTAATTTAGAGTTTCTGTAATTACAGTTTGTGTTTTTCTTTAAAGTAATCAATTTTCAAAATGCGCTGAATTATCGCAGCGATGAATTTTTGCGCGCTGAATTGTCGCGGCGCTGAATTTTTGTAGCGCTGAATTGTTATAGCGCTGAATTGTCATAGCGTCCAATTGTTGGCGCTGAATTGTCGTGCGCTGAATTGATTGCGCTGAATCGACGTGCTACCGAATGACTGTATAATGAGTTCGAAACACTGAACATCATATGTTATAATATAGTTGATCGATTTTTAAAGAGTGGTATTCAAAATTTCAAAAGTGAATAACTCTTGAAGCGTTCATCTAATATGCTTAAGATTTATGTCTGGATACTATGTGCAAAAACCTTTAAAATGATGTGCATATCATCATTTGTTCCTATAGGTCCACCGATGAACATCAGTGACTTGCACATCATTTCAAAGGTTTTTGCACATAGCATCCAGACATAAATCTTAAGCATATCGGTTAAACACTTTAAGAGTCGTAAGCTTTTGAAATTGTGAAAACCGCTCTTAAAAATAACTTAGCTATATGATGTTAAATGTTTTCAACAAATTATACAGTCATTCAAATGAAACTTGAAACAGTATTTAAATTAACTCAATGGCTACTTTCAGGGTCAAATACGGTCATTCAGCTTCGAAGGCCTGTCCATATAAAGTAGAAGTTTCCCGCAAAGTAGTCGTCGGGAAGTATCTAAATATACTACACTTAAGGCTCTAAAATCTACGTCAACAAAGTAGGCCCCAGATATATAGGGTCTCATTTTAGGAGTGAATTAAAAGCACCTCCGACTGCTTGAATAAGAAGTTTTCAAAATTATTTATAGCTCCCAAAATGACTCGGGCGCTCCGTGAGTTTTCTTGTTACAATCTAATCAATTTTACTAAAAAACAAAAACTTTTAAATGGTGCCACACTTAATATGGAACATATCTATAAATTTATAATATAAATTTAATGTTGAGCAATAATTTTAAAGAAATTTAAAACGAAAGGGAACATTTATCTTTATAAAGCAGGCCTTTTAGTATAAGGATTTTCGGAAAGTTCCAGCGGGTTTTTATCAAATATTTAATTTTATTTTAAAAAGAAGTGAACAAATTTTAATCAATTATATAATTTCCGTCATTATCGACGACATGTCCCCAACGGAACGACTAGAGCCGTCAGAACGTCGCTGTTCACAATTGATGGTCGGCCACTTCTCGGGCGGTCATCTAGGTTCTGGTCACCGGAACGGAATCGACTGAACCATTCTTGGCAAGTGCGGGCACTAATGACTTGGTCATAAGTGGCATTGATATTATTGGCGGCCTCTGTGGCATTTGATCCACGATTGAATTCGTATAATATACAGTGACGTATGTGAGTCTTATCGGGAGTTCGGTCTGACATCGTTTGGACACAAATAACAAAAATATTTTGAAAAAAATTTGAAGACAAATATTTGTTCTTTCAATTGAGAAATGGAATCGATTTGTAATTAATTTTTCAACTGTTTAAATAGAACGCGCAAAATACATCTAAGAAAGCCGCTGGAACTTTCCGAAAATCCTTATAGAATTAAAGTGGTAATACCATGTAAAAATAGTATAATTCGATTCAAATGTTATGCGCCATGCATGCAAAAATAGTTTTAAACATTTCAATTTTATTTTATTATCAAATATATTGAGAATGGAATATGAGTTCAAAGATTTAATTATGTTTTTGCAACACTTAAAAAAAATTTTATGGTTATATCATAGCAGAAATACACTTGCATTCAGGTCGTTTAAATATTAATACAGAGGTATCAGAAAATTTCTTGAGTAAACTAATAAACTTTAAATTTATGTGAATCACTATATTCCAAAAGTAATCTCTAAGTCGAAATACAAAGAGGTGTTTGAATTTTAAACTAGTACTTATAGATAATTTAAGCTATAATAAAGTTACTATTCTCATGATATTCAGTTCTTCTTACATTCAACTTCCTTTCGAGAGATTCACTCGAGTCCTGTTACAGAGTGAGTTTCTCACCTTGAACAATGGTCGTATATGTTATAGATTGGCCAGAGGCAGCTATAAACCAAGCTTGTGCCAGTACATCGCCGTCAAAGAGGTGCAGTGACTAAGAGACTATTGTTGTAATTTTCAGTTATAAGCTTCTAATTTTTTTATAAAATTTCTATTTGATGAAAATCTTACTCGTAAATATTATTCAACATATTTTTTAAAGAGTTTATTCAGTAGATGTACTCGACATATACTTAACTAGATAGCGTATAGTTATATAGATAATTGATTCGGCATATGTGAATAACAGCTTTACTTATAAAGGTGAGAAGACATGAAAACCATTTTGAAAATTAAATTGAAGATTAGCAATAACTGAGACCAAATGTGACGATTTCTTGACAGGATATACGACATTAATGTAAATTATTTTCGAGATATTAATCCAAAGTATTATTTTGAACTCATATAGAAATTTCTATGAACTTCAGTAAAAACATAATGATAATAGAAGTTATCTGTTAAATGAAAAAACCATTTTAATAGCAATACACTCTTTAGAATATTAAGCGCTTTGATTGAATACAGACTTCATATCCACGAAAATAGTCGATAACAAATAGTGTCCAACAATAAAATCCAACTGTTTTCTGACCCACTCTTTCAATCAATGACATCAACTGAAAGAAGTAAAGGAATTTTTTCAATATGCAAAGTTAATATCAAAAATTGTATTATATTACCTTAATTCTTATAAAAATCGAAATAAATCTGGAGTTCGAAGTGGCCAAAATAGAATTCAAAAGTTTATAGGATTTGTTCGCTTCTAAGTTCACTGAAGAGGCAGTATTTGTGATGGTTAATAACCAAAGAGTAAACAGAATTGAACCATAAATGAAAAGTATTCTGATAATAAAATTAACTTTGACTGCAATTGTTAAAAACAATATAGAGCTTATGATAATAATCAACAGGACCCAAACTGTGCATAAAAATTTAGACCAATAAACATTATTGTATTCAGTAATCTCGGCATATATTGAATCAAGTGATTCTATAACTTTTGAAACTTTCAGGTGTTTCATTTGACTTTCACTCTTCAAACTTGTCACAGTTGTCCTATTAATTGATCTGAGTTTACAATTAATGTAAAAGCATAATATATAAAAGTAAACTAACTGATAAATAATAAAATTGTAAACATGATAGAAACTACAAATCCAGAGAAAAATATGAGGTATTCCAAATATTAAGAATTGTGTTAATGAATATTTAAGACTGAATGAAGCGACAGATAAACTAAATGTGGCTAAAGGCATGACTATTTTACAAATAATATTACATAAATAGAATAATGTTTTTGACCGTTTAATTATTTTATAAATTATTTCTTCATTTGTGAGACCAATAGTTTGAGGTGAAACTAATCCCGATAACATCTCAAATGGTTTAAGATATGAAGGCTTTATGTCATTCTTATAATTGTAATAATGAATGATTTGTGAAACAATAGCTATTAGTATTACAAGAGATGCACAAATGTTGAAATGGATTCTTATATTGAGAATATGGCCAAATTCACCAATAAATATGAGTAAATCTCCACTTTCATCTGACAATAAAAATAATGAAACAATACAACGAATAAATAGTTGTAAGTTTGATATGAAAATGAATAATGGATTGTGATATTTATTCCTATGAACGAACTCATAAGGAAATAAAGACAATCCAATTGTATATAAATGAGTTGCAGCCGATTCGATGATAACGTTTTGAGGCAAAACTTCTCTTGGATTAAAATCTTTTTTGTTCGATTCCATTACAAATCCTTAGATAATTATCTATATTTTATTGCAATTATTTTATGCACAATGAACTTATGAATCGTTCTAACACAAAATCTTAATAATAATAAAATTCAAACATTATTCTCAATAGTATTCTTCATAAGCTTAACTGATTTTAAGGCAGTTATCGATTTCAAGTTAATATTTTTTCAACTTTTTGAATTATTCCTATTGTACACGCATTGTTTTGAAATATGTTTCACATTACGTGACAAAAATGAATTTTTTGGATATATCAATTTTAAATGAAGTAGAAAAGTCTTAGTGTGCCTCTTCTTGAACTTGTAGAATATGAAAGACTTTCAATTTATATGAACACATGTTCGATTCTCTTTTGCTTTAGTTTGAGTGATTTATGTTGACCACTTCGCTGATCTTCAACTTTTGCCTGAAAAGATTTCAATACATTTTTGCTCTTATAGTCGAGATTAAAATCAAAATAAAATTTTAAAATGAACTTAAACGCTTCAAAGGCTATGAAAATTTTAAGAATTTTTTATGTGTTCTGTAATTTCAATAGCTTACTATTGGTTGTAAAATAAAATTATCAAAGTTATATACTTCTCATTCTTTTATAGAACTCATTATTAGAGTTAAAAAAATGGGTTTTAAGAACCATGAGATGCTTTCACTAAAATATGTCTCAAATATGTTTACTTTTACATTAATTCTCAATTTTCATTTGACTGTTATAAGACTTTTAGTTTGACTCGAGTTTTATGTCCAAAGTTTCTATTTAGTTTTCTTTTAATTTGTCTTTTGTTCAAACTTTTCATATCGATTTCTTTTATATTTCGTATATTTTCAAATAATTGGACCTGAATTTTAGTTTTCGAAAGCTTAAGCAACACTAATATCAACTCATTTATTTACAATAGGCTTTTCAAATCAGTGTTAGCTTTGATTGACAGAAATACTACAGGATGACAAGAATATAGCTGATGTTTTTGAAATTTAATTATTAAAAAACTACAAAAGATAATTAAATCATTTTAATTTCATTTAATAGCATATATGTTGGGGTTTATTGTATAATATGCTCAAGATGACCCCCTTCATTTCAATCACTTTTTGGGGGCGTTTTGAAAAATGCAATATTGACTGGCGTATCACCTCTATTGGAATCGCCTTAATTGTGTCAGAAATCGCGTTCTTGAGTTCTTCAATAGTTGTGGGCTTATTAAAAATTTACCTTGTAACTGTGTTTGAACTGAGTGTCAAGTGGCGGCCAAATCGAGTCTTAAATGCTCTAACAGTGTTTGCAGGACTCGACCCGTTTTGATAATAAAGACTAACAATAGCCACGCGTTCAATAAGTGAATATTTGTCAATGGAGGCATCAATTCTTGTTGATGACTTGTACAAAATGATCATGATATATAAAAACCCCAGCTTTTATACTAAAAAAATATGTTTCTAGAATTTTCCAGAATTAACACGGTTTTAAGTATAACCCAAATAGTTTCATCGGCTATATTCTTGTCACCCTGTAGTAAAAGGTTGGAACTCAAAGATGGTTGTAGTTTTAATATCAATATCGTTAAATTAGCCTCTACTAATCATAATATATTAACGGTTTAGCATTATTTTTAGTTAATTGTGAAGTTAAAAATGAGACAAAATCATTGTTATTATGGTAGTTATCTGTTGGATAAATAAAGTCGTTTGTAAAATTCGTTAAATTCTCGCAGAATTTAACATAGCGATTGAATACTGAATTCATATCTACGAAAATAGTTAATAACAAATAGTTTCCAACAATAAGATACAACTCTTCCCTTACCCACTCTTTCAATGAATTATATCAATTCAAAGAATTAATTTTCTTGATATGCAAATATAAAATATTTTATAACGTTACCTTCATTCTCAATAAGAATCGAAATATATCTGGAGTTCGAACTTGACAAAATAGAATTCAAAAGCTTATAGGATTTGTTCGCTTCTAAATTTACTGAAGAGGAAGTGTTTATGGTGAAACTAATTCCGGTATCATTCCGAATGGTTCGAGATACGAAGCTTATAATCGAAATAATGATTGATTTTCGACATGAGTCGTATTAATAATAGTGAGAATAAGAGTGCTTATTTCCAATAACTCCTTGCGATGTGTTTTTGAGAAAATCGAGTAAAGTGAATATAGAAATATATATAGATCAAACTTTGAGTGCAGTCTTCTATGGGATCTAAACCTTTTTCAGTCTAAAAAACGTTTCTATTGAATTCCTCATTTTAAAATACATAGGAATAGCAGTTTATAGCAATTTCCAAAATTTTGTGACTTATCACAGTTTGGAAATAAGCACTTTAATTATAAAATGCTAAAATGAGTGCTCACATCCAAAAATTGACTGAATAAATATTTATTCTCATTCAAATGTAATAATGAAATCTTACATTGAACAAATAGAAATAAATTCAATACGAAAATATGATAAATAACTTGTGATATCTATCTCTATGAACAACTTCAAAAGAAAAGCGAGATAAAGCGATTTTATATAAATTTATTGCATAGATTTAATGATAATATTTTGAAGTAAATCTATTTGTATCAAAATTCTATTGCTATGACTACATGCTTAGCTTATTTGCAACATTATATCAAACTCATTAATTTAAACCTAAAACTTGAAAAATAGGTTGTAAAATAAGTTACTTTATTATAGTCTAAAATCAATTAATTATAATAAGAAATGATTTTTCAAATAAATTATCAAATCTAATTTCTATTAATGGATCAATACTTTGAATATAAAGGACAGTCCAACTTAAGAAATTATACGTGGGCAAAGACCTTTGACCTCATAGTTTGATAACAAATATAGAGACATCTTAGACTAGAATATTCATTTTTTGACGAGTACAGTTCCGTTGAAAAAAATTAAAAATATTTTAACATTACGTCTATGGTAGAAGAATGATTTCAAAAACTCATTTGACCCCTGCTTTCCATCATGTTTCTTTTGAGATTTAGCTAAAAATCACTAAAAATAGGGGATGACTTTAGGAAAGTTTTAGAGTGGTTCAAGATCTAGAACATAGTGAAATCGTTTATTTTATAACTTATATTCAATGAAATATTGATTCAAATTTGGTGAAATATTTATTTCTATTTGATACAAATCTCACTCTGAAATATTATCCAACAAAGTTTTAAGAGTTTATCCAGTAGATCCAGTGCATGACATTTATTAGATGGAATCAGTGAAAATTTCGATTTCATATCATTAAAAGTATATTTAATGGCAAAATAATAATTATACATCTAATGAATATATTCGCCTCCCGTCTGGTTGACAAAGACCCAGCGAAGTGGGAGGTGTCTAATACCAGTGGCGCTATTTTGCAAATTTATTTCTCTTATAACTCCTTCGTAGGCAGCTTGAAGTTGAATTTCATTAGCAAATCTGTTATCTTTATTTGACCTCTTTATTCTCGCTATGCCATCGAAGCCGCAGGGGTTAAGATCAGAACTATACGGGAGGTGTCTTAGTTCCTCCCATCGATGCACCTTAAAGAATTCTTTAATTTTTTTTTATGCTTATATGGTGTCGCATTGTCGTGGAGGATGATAGGAAGGTGAATTCGCTTTCTTTTTATCTCTGGGAGTATTATTTCTTTCAAAAAATTGACATAAATTTCAAAATTGACATTTATGTTTTTTGGTAAAATTTGATAACCAAACGCCTGATTTCCATGAAAAGCCACGATCATCATCACTTTACAATCTTACATTATTGCTCTTACTTTGGTGGGTCTGCAATCTATATCAAGACTGCTAGCATTATTTTAATATTATAACCTTTTATCGAATCAAAACTCACGGTGGTTGCCCAGGTAATCGCCATTGGCGAGAATCTCTAGGGACATTTGAGTCATAACTTTTAATCCATGTCTCATCAATGGCAATAATCCTTGACAGAATATCACTATCAGCATTATATCTTGGAAGATGTCCATCACAAATATTGGCTCTTAATTGTTTTTGAGCATGTGTTAAATCATGTGGTACCCATCAAGAGGCAATCTTTTTGACCCCTACCTCTTTTAAAAGTCTTCTGGTACTGACAGTACTGATACCTAAATTTTCTGACAATTCGAAAGTACTCCAACTTTTGTCTTCTAGTAATAGGTCTTTTATCCTTCTTTGTGTACATCGTCAATCGCTATCTGCTCTTTACCTTCGTATTGGTAATTTTCACTGCTCAGACGTTTTCCTTCAGAGAATTCCAGGTACAATTGATGGACCCTTCTTAGACTATGTTTCTCTTCTAGCAATTTTATACAAATTAGAATAAACTTTAGACGCACGGTAGCCAAGTAACACACTGTACTCAATAAAAGCTCGCTGCTCTTGTCTAGTAACACTTACTCGAAGTTCGTCAACTTTTGGCCCCCTAACAAAACTGAGTCAAAAAAGTGTCAAAAATAAATAAGACTTCATGACCCACTTTGTTTTACACTAATACGTAATAATATAATATAAACATGTTTACATCTCTAACAGTCCTTGAGATATGAAATTTCAATTTTTACTGATTCCATCTAATACTTATATAGATAATTGATTCGGAATACGTGAATAACTAATATCTAGATTCATAAAATATATTAAAGAATTTGGAGTTGCATTGGATATTCAAATCGATATGTTGCGCTATAATAATAAAGGATAAGCATGCACAGGTGGGTAATACTAAATTAAGTCATAAATTGAGGAGAAAATAAACTCACCAATTGTTGTAGAAAATAATGGAAGTAAAAAATGAAATTTTCGACTTTAGTCTTCGAAAAAGAGAAAAAAGAGAGAAAGGAAACGGCAGTATCAAAAGGCAAAACAAATAGAATTTCTTGCAGGTTGTTGTATTGGTTCGGAGGTTATGTTTGTCACGCACCAAACATGCATTAGTTCAAAGAATATGTTTGGCGCGTGACAAACATAACCTCCGAACCAGTACAACAACCTACAAAAAATTCAATTTGTTTTGCCTTTTGATACTACGGTTTCCTTTCTCTTTTTTCTCTTTTTTCGAAGACTAAAGTCGAAAATTTCATTTTTACTTCCATTATTTTCTCCTCAATTAATGACTCGATATGTTGCGCTGCTAATCTTACGAGACGACATTAAGAGGTGAATTAAAATCTCATGTGAGATTGCATTTAAAAACTCCAAAACATCAAATTCTATGCAAACATTCATTTCTGGACAAATATTGACTCGAGAAACTTCAGTTAATAATCAGAATGATTTGATCCAGGATAATGCCAATTCTTGACTTCGACTAATATACTATTTTATAGACTTCTGATACCAGAATTCAAAGCTCCAGATTCATCAACACTCTAGGAGTATCATTTGAAAAATGCTTACGATATCATAATATCTTTTATTCGTGAATAGTTGAGTGAAGGATATATTTGGATATCTGTTGATTAGACAACTGATTGTATGGGCCGTTATGTGGTTAGTGTGATAGTTGAATCCATGAATATGGATAAAGACGAAATCTTTAAGTTGGTCCTGAATATGAAATTTATAAAAAGGCTGATAATTTCACTATTGTTCAATGTATCAACAGTACTTTATTAATTTTGTCTTGTAGGTATTACAATACCTTAAAGTATCGTTATTCTTAGGCGATGCAGCTGCTTATATGAAACTCGCGGTCAGTGACGACTAACTAGACACAATGATTATAAAAATCAGGTAAGGGTCCCTTCGGGTATTACTTGATGAGAAAAATTCACCCCTCATCCCCGCTTGAGGCTCTACTTGCCCGTTCACAAACCATGCTCACTTTCTCAAAATAACCAGAAATCAACATACACGTGCACCGTTGGTTCAAAAAGTATTCAACTCGAGCGCTTGAGAATAAAGTTATGCCAATATATAAACGAATGCATAAGGGATACATTTCACAAGCTTTAAAAGTATGAAAAGCTAAGTCAAATGATTACTTATTATTAGTTATTGAATAAACAAAAAAGAAAATAAATACTATTACATAAAAGTCTAATTCTATCGAGTTTTTAAGTAAAAACATTGAGCAAACACATGAAGTCTATTATGTAACTGAATCGTTGATATTTTTAAAATTCTATAATTTTTCCAAACAGTTTTAATGCATGCAAATGCAATTTAAGCATTTTAGTGACCCCTAAGCTTTCGATGCGCGAAAATATTTAGATTAAACAATACTTTTTGAACCGACATGTTCTTATTCCAAACGTTATGATTAGGAGGTCAACTTTGCCTTTTATTCATTCATAGTTTGCATCTAATAGAAGAGTAATATGAAACAAAATCGTACTCAATAATAGATGATCCTTTAAGGTATATCATACTTATTAATAATTAATCATCATCTCAAGAATACATCACTCATAAAAATAATTTCATGAGAAGTCTGTTATGACGTTTCGACTTGAGCTCTATAATCAAAACGCATAACTAGAGATTAAAAATTACCCTTCTTAAATTCTGAAATCAATATTTATTATATTCTCAATAACATAAGACTTTATTTGATTGTAGTCTTTTATTATCAAAATATGCGAAAACGAATTCAGATAAGAATAATTAAAAAGTACAATAATTAATTAATTTTTGATAAAATAACATTATGGTTGTACTTTTCTAATATTTTGCACAATTTGTCTCAAATAACAATAGTACAAACATTTATAGAATTATAACAGTTTTAAACATTTTCACGTAAAACTATAGAAAATTCACAAATATTTTCTATATCCTTCGCATTTATTAAAAGTTTTAAATATGAAGTCTTGAATACAAGACCTTCACCCAAAACTTCATTCATAAGTTTATAACATGACTTTATATCTACAAAATAGATCTCATGATCCGTAAAAACAAACTCGAAATAGAACATGATCTGTATTTAATATAGGGTGGCTAAGTGTACTACATTGTGTGGAGCTGTTCCGCATTTAAGAATTGTGTCCCGCATACCGCGTACAACTTTTGAGGGACGAAAAATATCACACATTTTAAGATTTATCGACCAACGAGCATAATTGAATGAATGTCAGTTTAAAAAAAGCAGAGATATGCATACGATTTAATCTTATAATGAAATGTTCCAAATTTTATGATTTCATAAAATGCAGTAACGAATCATTATATGCAGCAAAATCTCAGAAGAAGTATAAGTTTTTGAATAATGAATAAAGGTTGTAGATTTGTAAATAAAATTTGTTTTAAAATTAAAACTTTTAAAAAATATTTCATAACATTTTTATTTTATGAAAACTTTTTTGTCCTGCATTTAACAGTCTTTGACTTGGTCACCCTAACTTAATATAATATCTCATTCAAACAATATATACATTTAAAGTATTAATAAAATTATGCAAACTTCACGTGAAATATAAAACATTGTTGAGAGTTTACCAACTTTTCTAAAAGAATGAAAAACTAATCTGAAGTCCTAAAATTTATAAACGCCTAACATGTTCTAAAAGGTTTATCTCACTAAGGCTTAAAATTATGTTTAAGAATCAAATGGTCAAAAAATTTAGCAAAACTTTACTTTTATTTTTAAAATAATATAAATTTCAATTACTAGCCTCAAATGCAGAACATTTTAAATTTTTCTTCTCTTAGAGAATGCATTCGCTCTAACAATAAGTGCGATAATAGCTATAAATCTTAATAATAAAAACTGAATCAACAAAAGCTTTGTATTGAACCAAAATCTCTCATCTCCAAAATCAAATAGATATAAGACGTAAGAAAACTGTTGAGGAGAGCATCGACCAAAACCATATATCATAACAATAATTGACTCATGAATTAATTTAAAGGTGGATAAATTGCTCAACCATTGAAGTGAAATATGCAATTCATGGATAGGTATTAAAAAATTTGCGAATATCATCTGAAATACAAACAAACCAGTCGAACAAAATATTGCACTTTTTACGTTATGGATAAAAATAATTCCCACAATATATCCATAACTTTGAAGACATAAGACTCCTATTAGAATGAGATATAGATATCCAAAATACGTTTGGTCCGAGTCATAATTATTAATAAT
Organism: Archegozetes longisetosus; assembly: GCA_018873245.2. Taxonomy (NCBI): domain Eukaryota; kingdom Metazoa; phylum Arthropoda; class Arachnida; order Sarcoptiformes; family Trhypochthoniidae; genus Archegozetes; species Archegozetes longisetosus. Next base: position 4,167,526 of record JAEMBT020000009.1, on the reverse strand, counting down.
CCATGAGAAGCATGTAATTGTTATAACAGTAGGGATTATATCAACTATTGATTTTGACCAGTAATAGGATCCGCTGCTATACCAACCTATCAATTGAGAAAATATCTATCAAGAATTTCAAGCATTCAATTTTTGACTACTGGGAATCAAATTTCTCAAATCACTTATTTTCCGGCGTAAATGAAAATTTAATATTCAGAAAATATACTTCAATGTCTCTTACTTGGAAAACTTTAATATTACCTGTAACTTAAAATTATATGGACTAATGCGAAAAGGAATCTGATTAATCTTTAAAACTTTCTAATGAAAATTTTAAACACAAAACTTGTCTAACTTGGACATGTAGTTGAATGATTTTTAAAAATCAATAACGATCAAGCCTGCTTCTCTATGGGATTTTTAATTATATCTTAACAAACCACTTAAGTGCACATCAAAGTAAGACAGGCTTTAGCGTAAACTAGAATTTGAGTACATGAAAACATTATCAAATATAAAAAATTAATGCCAAACCAATACCATTTTGGTGTTCATTCATGAATATTCCAACTTCTGATGAAAATGTAAAAGTTGTTACCATTAGTTGTGAGAATAAAATTGCAATTAAGAAAAATACATGATATTTAATATTCAGCATTACGAGAAGTTCTTCATCCAACTCCTCAACTGTTTTAAAACAACTGGCACTAAAATTAGAACTGACACAACCATCAGGTTTTTCGATACCAAGATTATATAACAGGTTAAGGCAATATCCGCAAATTTGATAGAATATAAATTGTAATATCAATACTTTCCATTGAGATCTAATAGTATAAGTTATAGTTCGCAATAACAAGCGCCAAAAATCTATTGCCTTAAATTTTTTACTTTTCGATCCTATGCCATTTGTAGACAGAAGTGTCTCATTATTACATCTGTTTATTAATGATTCCTTCATTTGTGATGTTTTATCTCTCAATCGCTTAACACTTCTATCCCTAATACCTTTTGACGAAACTTTTAGCATGACTTCTATGGGAACTTGATTTTCATTGCACTCAATGTTGCATTCACTCAAACGTGTTTTGAGATTCTGTGGTAGACCTGAATACACACAAACACCTCCTTTTGCTAATATATAGACATTATCGAACATCATTAGTAAGTCATTATTTGGTTGATGTATACTTGTCATGATAGAAATCATGTGATTCCGGGATAAGCCTTTCAGACATTTAATAACCTAAAGATGAATTACAAACTCATGAAAAACTTTTGACTTTTTGAAAAAATCCTTAAAAGTGATCCTAAAATGAAGTATTTTTGGAGCACATGCTATCTACAAAACTCTTCTGTATAAAATGAGCGATAAATTAGTTCAATTACTTACAACTTCGGCAGCATTGCTATCTAGACCACTCGTCGGCTCATCAATACATAAGAGATTAGGTTTCATATACGAAGTCAATTCAGATGCAATTACTACACGTTTGCGTTCACCTCCACTGCATTTCTCTACAATATTGTCCGCAATATCACTGATCATCATCTCTGACAGCAATTGATCGACTATATCTTTATGATTCACTTTTATATCTTCATTACTATTCTTCAGTTTTGAGGCATACATTAGTGTTTGTCTAACAGTTAGTCCGTTCAGCAAATGCTGGCTTTGATCTTGAGTTATAAAACACTTATGAACCACCTTGTTCTCACTCAAATAAATTTTTGTTTCTTTACTTAAACTCGAGTTATTTCTGCCATCAATACACTTCAAAAGAGTTGTTTTTCCAGCACCTGATGGGCCCAAAAGTGCATTAATAGACCCGATTTCAATATAACCACTTATGTTATCCAGAATTTGATGCTTTCTTTTGAAAAACTTCTTTTCAGTTGTGAATGATAGATCAATCCATGCAATTAGAAGTTTATTTTCTATAGTTCTTTGGCAATTATCTATAGCATAATTGAATGACTTATCATTATCGCTATTCTTATTCTCTGTATCAATTGCTGAATCCATTTCCATAGAGTTTTCGCTTAAGTTTTGAGTTGGGATAAAATTAATTAATTCTGTTTCAATATTATTATCGGATTTCTTGCATTCGACAAGTCTTTTGAGAGAGAAATCATTAAATTGAACAATAAGCGCAATCAATCCTAGAGCTTTCAAAATTAAGAAACAATAAACAAAGTTGCTCGCATTGGCCCAAAATATCTGATCATCATTGATGCCAAGCTGATATAAGACTAATGACACCAGACCTGATGGACATCTACCAAAGCCATAAAGTGTAATAAGAGCTGAATTCATAAGATATTTTAGATAAACAAAATCGCTGAACACTTGCAACAAATCATTAAGTTTGTTGATAGGGATCGTATAATTAGACAGGCCTATGGAGGAAACAAAGAGCCCAATAGAGCAGACAACGGCCAGAGTTTTGTTTTTGCTAAATACTATCCCAACTAATGAACCAAAAGCGTGAGTGCAAAACATTCCAGCAGTTATTGTGTACAACAATTTATAAAACCTAATTGTCCGCTTGATTTGTCCACTTAAGTGATAAGTTATTAGTACATAAAAGTGTGTATTGATAAATACGGGAATCATTTCGACCAAAGTTTTTGCCCAATAGTAAGCCCCAGAGCTATACCATTCTTTCGATTAAAAAAGTTCTTAATTTAGTTTTGAGCATTTAACTATCAGAGAAATAGCCCAAAATACATATTTGGTTCTTTATAAATAAAACTCTAGTCCTATGATCTGATGATTTTCATTATTGTTTCATCTTAAGAATATATGCTAATTGTTCTATTTCTCAAATGATACTCAAGTATTGACTCACTATTTCTGTGTTCGTTTGAGAATATCTCAAGCTCCGATGTAAAAGTAAGAGTAGTGTCAACTAGTTCAATATAAATTAATAACATATAAGTAATGAATACAAAATCGATATTTTGCTCAACAATAGATTCCTCGTTTAGTTTTTCAAAGCAACTCATATTTGACTGAGAAGTAAAACTAAAACACCCATCAGTTTTTCCAACATTTTTACGAAATAAACCAGTTAGAATTAAGCCAATTGACATTAAAGTAATGAATTTAATGATCTGCAATTTCCAATTTGATATTAAAGTATAAGTTATAGTTCGCAATAACAAGTGCCAAAAATCTATTGCTTTAAAGTTTTTGCTTTTCAATTGAATGCCATTTGGAGACAGAAGTGTCTCGCTATTACACCTATTTATTAGTGATTCCTTCATTTGTGATGTTCTATCACTTAATTGCTTAATATTTCTGTCATTGATACTATTAGCACATATTTTTAGCATCACTTCTATGGGAACTTGATTTTCATTGCACTCAATATTGCATTCATTCAGATGTGTTTTGAGATTTTGTGGTAGACCTGAATACACACAAACACCTCCTTTTGCTAATATATAGACATTATCGAACATCATAAGTAAGTCATTATTTGGTTGATGTATACTTGTCATGATAGAAATCATGTGATTTCGGGATAATCTCTTTAAGCTTTCAATGACCTGAATACGAGACACATGGATAACAAATTTTTCACCGAAAGTATAACTTTAAAATAGTAAGAAAACTCACAATTTCTGCTGCATAGCTATCGAGTCCAGTCGTCGGTTCATCAATGCATAAAAAGTTAGGTCTTTTAAGAGAAGTCAACTCTAGAGCAATTGATAATCTTTTCAGTTGACCGTCACTACAATTATCGACAGTATTATCCGCGACGTCAGCAATCATTAATTCTAACATTAAATCATTTACATTATTTTCATGATTGACCTCCAAAGAATAGTTACTATTCTTTAGTTTGGAGCTATAGATTAAAGTTTGTCTAACAGTCAGACCACTGAGATATTGCTGGCTCTGATATTGAGTTATAAAACACGTGAGGATTTTTTCAGTAGTATTCAAACAAATTTTTGTTTCTTTTCCTAAACCGGATTTATTCAAGCCATTCAAACACTTTAATAAAGTTGTTTTTCCTGAACCACTCGAACCCATTAATGCAGTAATAGATCCAAAGTCTACACTTCCACTCACTTTATCTAAAATTAACTTTTCTTTCCCTAAAAATGGCTTAACACTAAAACTAAGATCAATCCAAGCGATTGCTAATTTTTGAGCCATAGTTAAATTAAACAAAAATTTCGCATACTCATTCAACTCTCAAATAAATTTACACATGTTACTGCATTAACTATCACACATTAACTTAAAAGGTGTTATAACTTAAAATTTCCAGCACAAGTTAGATTAGATAATACTGTATATTGATTGAAAACAAGGCTTGAAAAGAGAAGGTTCTGTGCATCTGTGCTAAATAAATAAATAGCAAACGTTGTTAGACTGGTTGGTTTCAGGGCTGACTTGTTTATAATAGTGGCACTATCTAAGTAACAGTTAGATAGTTTTTTTATTTCAAATCATTGTCCTTATGGTCAGACTTACAGTAAAACCTGTCTAGATAGAACATGCAGTTAAATGACTTAAAATGTTACTGAATCAATTCATAGAAAGTCAAAGTCTGCATTTTATTGCTCCTTTAGAACCATTCAACTGCATGTTTCAGTTAAACAGATTTAGCTATATAATTTTTTCAACTTTTCAATGCATATTATCTACACGTCTATTTATATTTGGGTTAAATCTGCACATCTATTCTAATTATTCCATCCTCATTCGTAAGAATCAAACAAGTATTTATAATATTTAGGAATAATTAAGTGCTTTATTCTGAAAATATATCGCTCAACAAAACATAAAGTTTTCCCATAAAGAGAAGCGTTCTTTCGAGAATCATTTATCGGTTGTTGTCAATGGTAATTTATTTATTTTTATTTGAAAATTTGGAGTTTAGCCTTCAAACGCACGGAGTATAAAAAAGGCTATTGTTAATTATAATGGAAAAACTCATTACCAGAGTTCGGCAAAATAGCTGAAAAAATATTTGACTAATATAATTGTGAAACAAACCCTAATATTATACTTTGAACTTTATTATAATAACTTGATCCAATAATTAGAGTTTGTCATTGTTTTAAAACATCTTCTAGTACATGATTTATGTTTCAATACATATATTTATCTTATTGAAATATGAATCATATATTAAAAGTCAATATTTGATAGTAAGATTGAAAGTTTAATATTAGTGTTGACAATAATATTGACTAACTATTTTTTCCAACAATTTCGCCTTTCTCATTACGTGAATGCTTAATTATAACATATAGTTAGTCATCACATATACATTCTTTGAGTTATAAAACTTATATTCAAAATGTTTAAAAATGAAAGAAATTATTGAATAGAACTTTCAAAATTCAAAATTTTTTTAAATAATGGCCGCAAATAAATTTTAATACTCGAGAATTAAATTTGAAAAATATGATAATTATGTAATTTTATTGAAGAATTAATTATATAATTGTGAATTTCCAAATGCTTCGCAAATTAATCTGACAGGGCTAACATTTTTAGTGTCATTGAAATTGCATTTAAATGGCTTTTCATTTGTGTTTTTACAAGGAATGTCTTATGAGCTCATATTTATCAATTTTGCTCGTATTTTTTATGATTGTTATTAAGTTATCCAGGATTCAAATATCTTATCATGCATTGATTAAGATTATATTCTATTGTGAACTTATGATAACACGTGGGCCAAATGTATATACTAACATGTTAACTAGCGCCATGCCTAAACCACCTTGCACAACTCAATAGTAAACAAACCTGTGATAGCACATTATCTGCCAGTCACATATCAATCACAATTATTTCCGAAATGTCTTCGGCAAAAGTGACATACTCAATTTCTGAGCATTGATGATGAAACTCGGCACAGAATTATTGACCATTTTTGACTCACCTTGAGAAGGTCACCAAGAGCAAAGGCCGACAATTCGAGAATATTATTATCTAGTACCTTTATCATTCATTGTTATGAAATTTATTCTGTCTGATTATCTCTAGTCGTTTTTGTGCAATTAAATTTGTTCTATCAGCATATACATTTGGCCCACGTGTTAGCATTCATTATAATAATAAATAAATAGCTCATTTCCTGAATACATTCAAAATGAGTTTCTAAACTACTTTTGCGCGCGATAGTTTTGATACAGCCTTCAAAATCACACTCAAATTTCTTAATACTCACAAAAACAACTTATGCCTAAGGTGTAACTTAAAATTCTATCAATTTATTCATAGAAATGTTGAGAAATTAAAGTCTGACTTTGAATTTTGTATCATAACTTTCAATTGCAAGAGTAATTTTTCAATTGTAAAATAGTAAAGCAATTGAAACGTCGCCTAAACTTAAAAGTTACTCTCATTTAAATTCATCCAAGAAAATGATTAAGACATTTAGAGAGTCTCTGAAAATTAAAATATGTTTCAAAATCCAAATAATACAGACTTACACAAATATATAGTAACGAAATCTTTCTTAATAATTCCCTATTATTCAAAAACCGTATCTCCTAGAAAACTTAAATATTACTGATCTTTCAGTATTTAATTAGTTTTGGTCGTTCATGAAAAATTGGTTCAATCGTGTTGTCGGTGGAGTCTCTCACCTAACTCTATTCAAAGTATTGTCAGAAAAGGTTAAGAATGTTGTAGACTAGATCATAGTTTTATTAAGGAATAAATTCATAAATGTTTCAAAAGTCCAGAAAATGATTACTTATTTTATAATTCATTACAAAATTTTATGCAATCATCTATAAGTTGTATTCGTGTATACTTTTTGCTATTGTTAAAAAATTAATTTCTAAAATATACAAATTGATTCTCACAAATATTACGAATGCCTACGGATTGCACAGATTTTCGCATAAATTTTTCTATCTTTTTATTTCTAATACTTGGGATACAACTCTATAAAAGCAATGAAGTTAAAGAAATTATACTTTTGACCTGCAATTATTTCATGTTCAAAGTTCATTGAGTCTTAATATAATTCTCACAAAAAAGGCTTTTGTATGCTTCTCATTAGAATCGAATAAAATACTCGCAAATTTAATAATATGTGAAGCAACTATCGTAAACATGGACCGGGTATTATTTGTTGAATTTTGTCATATTAAGGGAATAATTATTTGATTACTAAATATATGAGCGCTTATTACGAAATCAGTATTTGTAAAAACCTAAACAAATGCAAGTTTTGCAAGATTGATTATCATTTATTTGAAACTTTTGTGTATTTAAGGTCGAATAATAGTTTTTCACATTTTTAAGGATTGTTTTTCATTGAAAATTAAATTATGATTAAAATCTAATGAAAGATGTGTTGAAAAGTATTTGTGTTTAATTAATTGACTAACTCTTAAGTATAATATAATTAACATAGTTTGTGCTTAGTAGATATCTTAACATTTGTCTAAACAATACCCGGGCTATGTTTACAATAATTGCCCCACATATTTTGTAATCTAATCACTAGAAAACGTCTTTATGATTAGATTTCTGTAATTACTGTAAAAGCTCTGAAAACTAAGTCGATAAGGTGTCAGCTATAAGTGAAGTACTACTTATAAATGAATGATAGGTTATCAACGATATGTTAAAGAATTTTTAAATGAAAGTAAACTTTTCTCATAATAAAAGGGCATATACTCCATGATAGGATACACATAAAAACTTCACTTAATAAAACTTTAAATCAAAATCAATAATAAATAAATAATCTTTCGACAGAGTTAATCAATACGAAGTCATTGAATAAAGTTAAACGTTTGTACATTGTGGGTAACTATTAATGTAAATCTAATATAAATCGCAAAAATTACAGTTTCATTAATTTATGATAAATTTTTTCGTATGTGTTCAAATTTATTTAAAATATGATTCCCTTGTGAATAATAAATGTGTTCGAAGCTCAAACATGTGATTGATAATCCTATCCTTCAAATAGTTGTACTCCACTTACACAATTTCCACACTTCAAGCTATAAGTATTTGAATAAATTTGACCTACAACTTGTTTCCTTGAAATGTCTGGAAACTCGGGAAATTTGCGTAAGGAGTATTTTTTGAGGAAAGAGTATAGAGTTGATACGCATAACATTAGGTGATAAGCGTTTGTTAAATATTAAGAAATAAACAAATTTTCATATAACAAAAAACTTTTTGTTAAGAGTTTAGTTGATAAGTGCTTGTGATAAAAGTTTGTAAACTATTAAACTATAAACAAATAATTAAATTTGATTATTTGACATTTCCCTTAACTCTCATGTGGACATATAATCTACAGTTTCGAGTTTAAGCATTCTCAAGGAAATAAGCTATACATCTTAAAGATGCAGATTAACATTTTTTCATGCGTGGAATAACATTGAAACTAGCTGCAATTTTAAACCATTCAAGTGAATAGATAATATTACTTGAAGTCATAATTTAAAACTCACCTTAACTTTAAACCTTTTAGGGTTTTGAACTTATAAAAAGTCGATTTTTATCTATTCCGTAATGTGGATGATACTTTTATAAATTCAATTGCTTAATGATTATGTGTTCGTTTGTGATTATGTTAGATTCATTACATTTATAAACATTTGCACTGCTTTGTATTTATTGAAAATTGTTCATTTATTTAATACGTTATCAATTTAAAAATGACAATTTTCGTAATCACTTTTCTAGTTTATTTTTAATTACTAAAATTTACTATGTGTGTTTCTCCACTTTCTAGTAATTTTATATTTAAAACAATAAATTGGTACGGCAAAACAAACCCTAATTTTTCATTTCCTAAAATCCTTAACTGTTTCGCTTTAGTAACAGCTGATATAAGAAAGTATTTCAACACATAATATTACGTTATGTTATGACTTAAATTATGTTAAGTGAACAACATCACAGTTTTACTCATTCAAGTCTTGTAAGCAATGATGCACACACTCGACGCTCACGTTCGCACTCTATCGAAGATTGATGCTCAGTGTTCGAATCCCGAGCCTCAAGTCAGCGAAGTTTATAGATTGAAGGGTGACACGAGTTAAGTGTCAACTCTTAAAAAGGCTGCACATTAACAAAAGTTTAAAAGGTTTTATCTCTGATATCTCTTATCTATTTTATAACGGGTTTGTTATGCTTACAAGTTATTAAGATAATAGTTGTGCCCTTTTCAATCTTTGATGTTATGCAGTTTTTCTTAAAAGTTGTTACTTAACTCGTGGTCACCCTTTATTAGTACATTTGATGAGTATGGCAGTCATTCATTGAATGCTATTCAAGCACATACTTAAGATTACACTTTGTCTGAACTCAAACTATGTCCAAATTCTTTAAAACAGAATAAATCATATTTTTGTAAAGATAAACTCTTTTTATATTGAAAAACATTTGTACTATATATTTCAAATATTTATTTTTAATATGAAAAATGTGTATTAAGACTAGTGTTGTAAAAAGAAAATTTCTCGAGAAATTTCTAGAAATTTTCTATCGTACAAAATTTCTCTTAGGAGAGATTTTCTATTTCCTCAGCTCAAAATTATGTTTAAATTGAAATAGTGTTTTAATTTAAGTGATATACAACATTAGTGACTTTCAAATATTCAAAATATCATTCATTTTGGTATTGGCATTCAAGATAATCACGGCGTAGGAAAAATAGTCCCGAAAAACTTTCAAGAAAGTTTCTCATCAAAAAGATAATTTCTAGAAATTTTACATCACTAATTAAGACTCAACGCTCAGCGCTCGAGCGTTGAGCATCAATGCTTATAGCATGTTATATTGTGATGAGCGACGCTTAAATATACTCAACCGATCATTGAATCGTTTTACAGATATATACGAAATATATAATAATAAGCCACTACCCTCAAACGGAATCTCAAGTTTTTAGTAATTCCTAAGACTCCATCAGCAACTTCTCGATGCAGGCATTAGCCTCTACTCATTAAATTTCTCATATTTTTGTTTTCTCGATTAGAACTGTTAACAAATATAGTCTAAACTGCATTTAGAGCTACAAAACTTTATTTTAAAAACTTATTTGTTTTATAATTTAATCTTACTAACTAATCTATTGTATATTTAAAAATAAGTTAACAAAATGAATTTCAGGGCTAATACGAAAACAGAATAATTTAAGTGAAAAACATTTGAATTAAACTTTGCATAGACATAATTTTCTTAAAAGACTATCATTAACACAATACGACTGATTTCCATAACGATTCAATCGTGTCATTTCCTCATTAATTTTTACAGTTTTGTTATTAAATAATTCAATTTGTGAACGGATTATAGCTTGAGATGGATTCAAAAGGACAGTCACTTCAAATAGCTTTGAGACATTAGGCACTATATGATTCGATGTGACTGATGAGCGAAGGATTATTTCCTATTAAGATCAGAGTTTTTAGACTTCAATATTATGTCAATTTATGGCTTAAGTCATATGAGGCTTTTAAAACTTGCAAATTTTCTTCTGAAAATTTTTTCTATAGCAACCTAATCAATACAAACCTCTACTCGTATGACATCTCTGAGGAAGAGTTGATGACATTTTTGTGGTAATAAATTATTGATATGTTTGACTAAAAATAATGAGACGTTTAATACCAATTGATCTCTTGTATCGACTTGTTTGCGCTCATCACAAACACAATAGAGTTGTGGTATTAATGCTTGACTACAAGTCCTATTCTGTGGCACCTGTTGTCTCCATAAAGAATAAGATGAAGCCTTGTAGTCTGTGGTACTAATTGATGAATAGTTATTGTTGAGGATATCATTGAGCATAAGATGAATGTCTAACCAATTTGTTAGTCTATCTCTATTTGTTATGAGGTTTTTAGCTAAATGTGGATTTGATGCTAAGATACTGTCCGGTATATGAATACCAAATAATGGCATTCGCTCTTCGATTCGACCAATTGTTGTCTATAGGAATAAGTTAATTTAATTTTCAGTATATTTATAATAAGAAAATTAGATCTTTGATCCAAATTTCAAACGCAAGTGAAAATAGTTTTAAAAAGTTTTATCAATTGTTCTATCCCTTAGCCTGAGAAAGTTTATCATAAAGTTTAAATAAAGAAACTCATTTTCATGTCTCTGTAAAACTATTTTTACTAATCTATGGAAAGAACTTTTAGCAAAAATCATATCATTTTTACTTAAAGCCGTAATACAGTTAACAAAGTAAAAATTAAGTCTATTTAAAGCTAATTGAAATTAAAAACAAATAATTTTTAAATTGGAAAAATCAAACTATCATTTGAACTAAAGTCCACTAAAGCTATCTTAAATCCTAAATGCTCTCAAAAAGTTTTAAAAGTTAGTCATATGAAGTTCTTTATGAATATAATACGAAACTAATAAAATATTTGAAGTGAAAAATTAGTCAAAACAACCTGTAAAAAATCAGGATTAAACCTGCATCCGTGGTCTCCCATCAATATAAGAAAATCATTTTGAATGTCAAATTGCTTGAGCCGATTGATAAGATTGGCGTAATGAGAATCTAATATTCTAGCATTATTGAAACGAACATGAGTTACTCGTATGTAGAAGGCAAACGCAAAATAAGGCAATGATTTCTGGTAGGACCGCTTCACAAAGTGCGACAGTTGATTTAAGAATATTTCAACTCGTGGTATTCTGTCAAAATAGCAATAATCTTCAAATACTGGTTCGTCAGTTGTCTCTAAATGCCTCCAAAATGGTAATGTATACCAATCGACTGGTTGTGATCGAACGAAACCTTTTCGTCCGATTTCCATTTCGTTGAATAGCGTTATGTCGTAATGATCTTCCATAAAAGCTGTCGTGTAACCGGAATTCTGGTATTTTTTCCATATGAATGGGTAGTCATCGAACGGACCCTTATCGTAACGGCCACCGAAGTGCTCAACAGTAAAACCTTCAATAACCAAAGTTACATTTTAGACCATTTTTATGCTTAATTTGAAATATTTTAGTCATGTCTGAGTTAAACCTTAGTTGAAAACAGCATTTTATCTAATTTGATACAAGTTTTTGTTTGGTTCGACGCATACTTTAGTTCATTTCGAAACTAATTTAACTTATATTTAAGTCAAATTCAAAGTAAAATTCTGTTTTGATTGAAAAAAAATTATCTTATCTTAAATTAGTTTTATCTGATTTGAGACATACTGCATTTAAGTGAGATATCTAAAACTTTCAATAAAACTATTTTCTTCAGATACCTGTTAGGAACGGCACCATATTTGGATGTGAGTTGTCTGCCATTTTGGTTAAACCATTCAAATAGAAGACATTGCCAAGAGATTCTAAAGCTTTTTTAGTTAGGCTCATGTGTCTTAAATAGTTAATTCTCGAAAGCGATTCAATCACTAGTATTAATACTGAAGGCTTTCTGCCTCCCGATTTTTTAGGAAACTTATTGAGATTTGGTTCAAACCAATAATGATTATTTTTATACTTTTTATTAGTTTTTGAGTTCAAACACTCCACCTTAACAAATCGATTTTCTGGACTTTGATTGACTTCGGCTAACGAAAATCCATTCTTATCAATAACTCCTTTTTCCATATATTCATTCTTATTGTCGTCTCCTTCATATCGGCGATAGACTTGATATTCGCATGAGGTTTCTTCAGATAAAGAACTGTTCATCCGAAGAATACCTTTAAAAAATGATAATTATCGCCATAAAACTGTCGTTTAATCACTCAATACGAAGAACTAAAGTTTTTACACAAGACTTTAGACTTTAGACTATCTTAAACTTTAAAAGACTGAAACATTTTATAGTTTTTTGTCTAAACTGTATTAAAAGTTATATTAATAAATACCATTATCGTCGACATAAGTCCAGTCAAAAGTTTCGTTCTCATACACGCAAGCAATGCGTCTTATCTCATCCAGAACTAAAAATTTGTTAACAGTTACATCAAGCGGATCTATATTAAGCGGCAATCGACAGACCAAGTCGGGGGTCATCGATAGATTAGACCACAAGTAGATCTTAGGACTTTTTCTGAGTTCTTCATTGTAAACAGAAAGTAACCCAATAAATAGATAATAAATTGATCCACAGATTATTGCAAATTTTAATAACTTCTTAATTACTTCAAGTCGAATGTGTTTGGTTAGAAAATACATTTAAATTATGATGATTTGAAAATCACATGTGATTTATTGATTAATTCAAAGTTTATTGTATGTGAACAGAGGCCAAAGTTATCCACAATAGAGTAATAGTTTGTAAAACAACATCAAGTTTTGCGCTTCACAGTATCTTAATTCTACAACAAATAAACTTCATTTAAATTTTATTGTTTTCAAATTCAAAACATATTAGAATTGATCGACATTTTAATACATTTTGGCACTAAAAATATATTAATTGATAAATACAGACCATCAACACAAACATAATCTAGTTAGACTGCAGTTTGTTTCAATTGCGCCTAATTTAGGTAACAAGGAATCACGTCCTGTGCTCAAGTCATACCACACTCAAGTTCTTTAACTTAGATTAAAATCTGCATCATTCTTGCTATATTTTCATGTTAGGTTAGGTAAGGTGATGGACTAGGCGTAGGTGATTACTGTTACGCACAAGTGAAACACATGCCTTCCTAACGCCTAAACTGAGTGCAAATAAAACGAACTGCAACGCCAACACTTACACACAAAAATGTTTGCATTCTCAAACGTTTTATTATACATGAACTTTGATTTTTCGATCAAATTACAGCTTGACGTGATCGTACCAAATATTAAATTATCTTATAGCATTCACTCTCACCTCGTTAGCATTAAGTTTAATGAACTAACAAAACAGAACGTCAATAATTAATTTAAAACAACCCACAATCAGCTAAATATTTTGCTTGAGTATTAACATCCCTACTGAACGCTAACTAAACACTTAACAAAAGAGTATTGAAGTCTCAGTCATGACTTATCAGACTCTTATGATTATGTGATAACACTTACATTACGTAATGCAGCATTCATATAATAAGTTATCTAATATCACAAAATACGATACTCTCACTATTCAAAATAACCTCAAATCAAATACAGAAATACAGTCCGTTTCAAATCGATAAATCCAGTCAGTGTTTTTTGAGTAGCTTAAAAACCACCTGAGATAATAAGATGAAATTTTATTTGTGTACACAAATATGTACGCAAAACCATTAAAAGACATTTGTAAAATTTTGGTCAAGTCTTGGCCACTCACGCGCGTGATATAAGCATTAAAGCTAAACATATAGTTTCAAAATGATAAATCCAGCTAATAAAAACTTAAATAAACAATCGATACTTAGTAACTAATAGTCAATAGTTCTTCCATTCTTTGTTATGTTCTTCAATATTCTATTTGTCATAGAATTGAAGAATTTTTGAAGTAATGTCGCATTTATTTCGTGAACGAACCTCAAACCTTTTCAAACCTGTCAACTAATATCTTACTTTAATTGAAGTTAAATTGTTTTAATAAGTGAAGGTAATGCGAACAATTGATGGAGAAAACAGGAACGAAATGCTTTATAAAGGGAAATAAAATCGACGGAAAAGATAGGCGAAGTTTTTGTAGTTCGAATCTCTCCTAAACATTCTAGACATTATAAACAATATCATCAAATTACAGTAATAGACAATGCATTACACTAGACATTTTTGGGACAAATACACTTTTACTAATAGACAATGTTAAACTACTCTTATGATCTGCCAAGTACTGTAGCAAAATATTAGGACATCAACAAATTAAGGTTATTACATATGAGATAAATATTCAGATAAATGTGTTGAATTTTGATAAATTAGTAGTCTAAACCTGAAGTTCGGGCCCGAGCTCAAGAGCTTTGAGGTTTATTTATGCTCAGCACAGGTAGGTTTCATCGGTCAGTAATTTTGTGGTTTTTAATTAAAAGTATTCAATGTAGCAATAGTTAATTGAATTTTCAAAAGTATTTATTCTCAGTATAAGTGTGAATAGAGGTTCAGGGCTACTATAGAACCTGAACCTCAAGCCTAAACCTCTTTCAAGATTCAGAACCTGAACCCGAGTCTAAATCCGAGCTCCATATTCAGGTTCGGACTAGAGAAGTTCTGAGGTTCATTTATGCTCAGCATTAATTAGAACAATACTTTTACAAATAAATTTCATCGCGCACTCTTTCTCTCAATCATTTTTTACTGGATTTATCATTTTGAAACATTATGTTTAGCTTTAATGCATTACATCACGCACGCGAGTGGCCGAAATTTGACTAGAATTTTACAAGTGTCTTTTAATGGTTTCGTATACAGAATAGTGAAATTTCATATCATTATCTCAAGTGGTTTTTAAGTTATTCAAAATACATTGACTGAATTTATCAATTTGAAACGGAATGTAATTATTTACTCGTTGCGAATTTCATATTTTTGACTCTTTTAAGCCAACAGTTAAGCTATGATTTCAATTTATGAGACTTTTGAATAAACGAATCAAAAGTTTCAAATGAAAAATAAAAGGCTTCAATACTTATTGAATAAAAGCCCACAAAAATGATAACGTCTATATGATATTAATCCGAATTGATAGGCCATTAAATAAAAGTTTTTCTCTTATTCGTCATGATATTGTCACAAAAAATATAATAATATATAAAACAGAAAATTGAGGTTTTAGGTATGACTCAATCGGAATAAAAAGTTAAAACGTTTGTTTGACTTCCGCGAACGAACAAAAAGTCAGGCATTTGTGTCGACAACAGATCTAACCATAACATGAACAGATGTGCAGATAAGTTCTTACTAGGAATTTGTAACGTCCTAAACATGAATCAAATGAATTCTTGAGTAAAACTTTCAAAAAAGTTAATTACAATTTAATTACATTATTATTAGCGATGAATTGATTGAATGCTCTTCCAATAACTCACTAATACATAAGTATTTGTTTGTCTGTAAGGGAAGAAATTAATAAAAATTTCACATTTTCTAGAATAGGTTCAACTTGTGATAAGAATAGCTTTAAAAATCAGTTTTTAAAGTTTACGAACCTCTGATTCAAAACGTGTTAGTTCTTCAGAAGAAATTTCAAGATATGGATCATTATCGCTTTGGAATCTAGGCCTAATATGATCTTTGTTATTATCGAAATCGTCAATAATAACATCAATGCTTTCAAATGAGAAAAAAATGTTATGAAAATTGAAAACTTTCAATCAAAACATTTATGAAAAATATTTCAAACCTTTTATATGTAGGCCTTTGTGGAAGTTTCAAAACTATTAAATCGTGATATGGTATACGTAATTTATCCAAAAGTTCTGAAAGACTATAGAAAAAAATAATGTTTGCAAATTTAATAATATTCTGAGCTATAACAATATTAAGAATATTTTACTTTTGCTCAGTTAATATGACATCTGTCTGCTTGTCAACAATAGTGAAAACTCTTAGTTTAGAATTCTTCCAACTCTTTCTTTTGGAAAGAATATAAGGTATTAATAGAGTGAGTCCTCCGTCATCGAACAGCCACCAAACATCGATAAATTCTAATTTATTCACAGCTCGAATCGCTCTCAAACCATCCAGGGAACCACTTATTGATTGAATATTCATATTATATACCGTTTGAGGTGTTCTCCAATTTACAAAATTATTTGTTGGCTTTAATTTATTTGCAATAATTTTAGATTCACTGCATTCAACTCTATTATTATGTTGTCTATAAATCACTATGGAGTTATGCATTTCGAATGCATGACTGGAATATAAAGTCATAGTTTAGATTTTGTTGAAATACTATTAAAGACAGAGACAATTTTAGAACTAACTGAATAACATTGAAGTAATCGATAACTTCATGAGTACAGCATTGTTTCCATGACTCTTTGAATCCAATCATTACTATATTAGGCCTAAGAATACTGCCTAAACCACAACACTATTAAACACAAAATAAAATAGGAACGAATTCTTAAATAACTGATTGAAAAATTCCAAAAATATGGAAAATTGTTGCCTAAAGTCTACAAAGTTTCATAACCTATCTCAAAACAAGACATTTAGTTAACTTTGTATAAGCTAAATAAGCAGAAAATATTCTTAAACTTTAGTTAGATATTGCTTAAGATTGAGAAAAAGATTTTCTGACCTGAATCAACATATTGGAGCCCTCACCAATAGTATGAGCATTAATCAATGTGTAAAAGCACTTAATATTTTGTTTTCTAAGCCAAGTATTCCATGTTTTAATAGTTTTAGTTCTTGTCTCATATAACAAACTATTCTTAACGATATCGCCAACGATTAACATTCCCCTGTGTTTTGTTATTTCATCGGCTAATGATATCAAATGCATGCGACTTGTGGGAACACCAGAGAGTAATAGAATTGATGGTCGATAACATTTCACATGATCTGTTTTTAGGTTTAGTCTATACGCTAACGAAAGTAACGTTTTGAATAGTTGAGAATCTGTTGTTTGACCCCAATTCACTTCTATTTATGAGTTAAATATAAAGTTATTAATAAATTGCTAAAGTCTGATTATTAATTAAATTTTCAAAAGTATTGAATTATCAAACTAAAAGTTTTTGCTTGTCAAAGAGTTAAAAAATTTAGGAAGATATTAGTGAATAATTTATGGATTTATAAGCTTGATTAAGACCTGGTTTATAGGCATAGATCATAATCCAAACCAAAATCATAATAACCACCAAACAAACAGAAGAAATCCAATCAAAACAGAATATTAGTACAATAGACACTAAACCACATAAAAGACTAATCCATTTATTAAAATATTTGAATTTCGGTCTCCAACTCGGAGACGAGACATAATCAGAATGAAAGCACGAAATATTCACTAAAGACCAGGCACTCAGATAACAGTTCGATATTATATTTGCGATTATATCAAAGTCTGCAATTGCGATGAACGATAGAGCAATTATGAACGTAAGTATATATCCTCTTTTGGGATCGTTGTATTTTCCGCTGCCCTTTGAGAACCATTTTACTAATGGAAGTAATTTATCTGAACCTAGAGACTGAAAACGTATTTTTATAGCATATTTCAAACATTCTTCTATGAAAACTTTTTACTGGTGTTATCGTCTCAGATGATTTGCTGGAAGAAGGACTTAAGTGACAGCCATAAATAAAAATCACTTAAGTTTTTCTTTGTGGAAAAAGTTTATCTGTTATTAAACAAGTTTTACATATCAAACAATCAAATCATATTTTATGGAAAAGATATAATCGACTGCTATTAGTAGCTCAAACCTAAACCCTCTTCTAGAAGATCACTTAATTTATCAATAATTAAGTTTTCGGTGAAATTAATTAAAAATTTTTGCCATTTTGACAGCATTTTTCATATCGAGTAATCAAATAATGTATTAGAAAAAGGACTTAAATAGCTTTTATGAATACTTCACACTTAAAGCCTTTCTTCCATAATCATTTAATTTGCTTTTAAGAATTTTTTCAATATAGTACTTGTAAAATCTTTGGCGCAGCGATGAATGAACACATAGCTGATGAAAGTGACTGGGCTAAAAGTCCTGCTGCCAAAATGGGTTCAATATAGTGTGTTTTGTTTCCGATTTTGATTAACGCAGAAGTCATCCACATAACGAACTGATCATTAATTAGTCCGTAATTGCATTCGTTTTGATTCTGATAACACGTATAGTTATTGAATTGTAAATCAGATGTATTTCCAGTTGCATAACGAACCACTGTTGAGCCAAAGAATACTATTTGTAATATATAAATGGTTGATGAACTGATGATTGCCAGCAGTGATCCCTTCGGTATCGACACACTTGCTATTAAATAGTTATTGAGTTAAGAATTAGTTTTTTTGTAGAAAGTAAAAACTTTTTTTCCAAAAGAGTTTTGTTTATATTTGAATATTTGTTTGAGTCATAAATACACAGAATATTCTGTTATCAGGTATATGCAGTGATTTTGATCATAGAGCTGTGAAGTATAAGAATAACATTCTGTATATGCTCTATTTCGCATTAATATTTGTAAAAGTTGAGTAAATCTTTATTAGTGTATGGGAGTAAGTTTTTCGAACAGAATATTCCATATTTCAAGTATAAGTCGCTATTTTTGATCACATAATAGTCAAGTTTGACGATAATAATAGAATATTCTTACGGTTCTTAAGCGTCGAAGACATTGTGGCTCCAGTGAAATCTCCAGCTATTGAAGAGGTAAAGATTGAAAAGACACCAAAAAAATCACTTCCATCGAAATGAGGCAAAAGATTATTTCTCAATACAGTCTCATTCCAACCGACAAATCCGTGAGCTCTTTGATAATCATTTGGTGGCATTAGTTCCCCAATTAAGAAGTCTAAAAATGAGATCATAACTACTCCAAACAAAAACCATTGACTCTAAGAGTATTTAAGTCATATTTAAGTGATGTTAGGCTATTTGTTAATTCAATCATTGAATTGTTGCTACCTTTGCCTCAAAGTCTAGACTTATGAAAGGAATGACAAAAACTACTAATAGAGATATTAAACCAACAACTCTCATATCGTTATATCCAGAAGGATATTCAACTATACCAATCTTTAATGTCTGTTAAGAAAATAATTGAAATCAGTTTTAAATTGACTTTGTAAACGGTGTTTTTATAATTTTTGACTAAATTGACTCACAACTAGTAAAAAATTTTATTCCAATTATTCAAAAGTTTCTTATTTTGCTTATGAATTATTCTAAAATACCAGAATTACAAAAAGCACTTTAGATTCAATAAACCAATAATTTCTGGTTAATTCAGCTTTTGATTAGCTATTTAATCGGTTTTGTCATTATAATTACATTATACTTAATAAAACTACATTTTAATTAATGATAATCGAAATCAATTAATAAAACAGGCTTATTTCAGTCATATCTTCAATAGTAGTAAAACTTAATAATAAAAAGTATTTAAGGCTAATAATAAATCAATTAATCAAATGAAACCAATTTAAATATAGTTTGAAAACAAATTAATTACAATGAAAGACAAACCTGTAATATATATTGCATTTGTTGACAGAAACCAACAATACTGAACGCGACCATAATAGTATTGGTTATATAGTAGAGTACACCAAACATTGCACCAGTTTCTGGTCCTAAACTCCTAGATATCATAAAATAAAATCCTCCGGAACCTATATAACCATTAGTACAGATGGCAGTCATTGATAATACAGTTGTACAAAGAATTGCAGTTCCGATCAATACTTGAAGGACCGCCAAAACTATTAATGAAAAATGTTTGAAAAGTATGTTTAAAAAAATTTTATCGCAAAAAGGACGTATGCTATATAAGATTCTGAATGTTTTACGCCCTTCTTGAATAAATTAGAAATTTATAAAATAGATTATCACTTATTCCGGCTTCTCCTGTCATCCAACCCATTCTTAGATAAAACACAGTTCCTAATAAATTCATGAAAGTCGGAACCTTTAAAGTAATAGTTTTTCAACACTTTTCTTACTCAAAGTTTTATACAATTAAAGCATTTGATTTTCAAGACTCACATAGACCATAGAAAAGACTCCAAACTTGTGCTTTTCATCAACTTTATTTTTATCTTGTTCTTCATTTCCTTTATTACGACTCGAATCCGGATTTTTAGCCTAATATAAGATAAAAGTAATTAATAGTAATTTAAAAAATGTACTAAAAGTTACTTTAATTTCATTGTAAGTTGGCGATTGATGTAATGATCTTATAGTTGGCCTCTCTTTGAATCTGATATCAGAATCTCGTAAATAGTTTTCTAATTGAGGAATAACTTCAACATTAGTTATTAACATATCATTAAAATCATTATCGAGAACACTGTCACGTGATTCGGGCTTTTCTACGAAATTCGGTTTGTTTGAATGAAGAGAATCAACATCTAATAAAACCGAATTAAGCGATTGATTTGACATAATAGGACTTAAGCGCAAACTTTTCAAAAACTTCTTTGAACTTGTTCTTTAAACTGTAAGACTTTAACATTAAGTGCGACATAATCTAAAAATCATTGTTTAAGCTTAATATATTCCGATAATCTGTCAAATCACTGGTGTTTACTCTAATCTAAATTCATAGTTCCTTAAACTACGACTATATATGCGATTAATTCCGTTTCTTAACGATCACCAAAAGTATTCGATATATAAATAATGCTTAATTTGCAAATTCATTATCTAAATAAAAATATTCTTTCATTTTGTTTGTCATTACATCATTTTTCCCCCAATCGAAGTATACTTTTAGAAAATTTGCTTAATAAATAACTTCTCAGAAACAGATTCAGATTTTATTGCAAAAAATCTCTTTAATTTCATTAGACTTTTGAATACTTGTCGAGCATTTAAACAGATTTGAATTGTATTTAAGAATAAGTTAATAGATATATTATTACATGAAGTAGTTTACTAAAATCTGATCTAATTAAAAAATTGATTTAAGAAAACTTTCTCGACCCTAAACCATCAGCTTTGATGAGAAAAGAACTTTTGGCAAAATATAAAAATTGCACATCAAATAAGTAAGAGCTTTATCCCAATCGAAGCTATCTTAGACTGCTCAAATTGCTGTCATTTCATCTAATTTATTTAACTTCAGTTGAGTTATTAGTTTTATAACATTGGAGAAGTTATAAAATCTATTGATAACTATTATTTGAAAAGTAATGCAAATCGTTTGTAACTACTACATGACTCTTACACTCATTCATCACACGTTTTATTACATTAGAAATATGTCATTCTATTAATTGTTTTTATGTCAAAAAATTGTTTTGATTATATTTCATTCCCAAGCAATTATTGATTTATATTTGGATTTTATGTTATTTAGACTTTTATAAAAGCGATTTTTCGATAATAAAAATTTTTTTATTTTCCTACTATATAAGATGTGTTTTTACTACATTTTGTTTTATTTAAAGAAACTTTTGATAGGAATTTGTAATTAATTTGATTAGAATTTAGATCTTGTCTACAATTGTAGCCAAACTTAATTTTACAAAAGTGTTCGAAACTAATTATAAAATAATTAATCAAATATAAGGATTTAAATCTTATTGTATTTGATCTAATTTTTAAAACATCAGAATAAGATTAAACACAATATTTTTAGAGATAGATTAAAGCTTTGGATGTATTAGGCCTAAATTTAGAAACATTTAAATTAAACAATAACTTAAAAAGACATCAATAGATTCGTTTGCGTTTGGCCTCAATATGAACAACGATTCAAAGAAACTTATCTAGAAAATAATAATTTAGTCCATGCAATTATAAAGAATTTTAAATCTGATTTTAAAGGTCGTATCAAAATATCTTAAAGAAGGATTCATTGGATATCTCACAAAAATGTTTTAAATTAGAATCTGGAAAACTAATTGTACGCCCCTTATATTTGTTTTCATCTGATGATGATAACGAAACAATCTACCGAATAAATAGCAATAAATTCAACATAAGAATGAATAATTGTAGTGTTCGGCTGTATAAATAAGATTAGGAAATGGAGGATAAACAATTCTATACAACGGATTTAGCATATTTAGTAGCAAATTTTTTTTGGATAGAAAATTGTTACTCCAATCCTCAAGATGGCTATAACTTATTTTCACCTAGAAAAAGGTTAAACATATTACATGTAAAGAATATGCTTTTCTAATAGCTATAAATTAGAAAACTTAAAGATGTAAACAAATTCTACTGAATAGAACATATCTATTGATTATCAATTAACTTCTATATGTTTTCGTCAAAGCAACTTAATTGCCTTCAGATTGAATTTTTATCAATTAATGATATTGTCCCAACTATTTCTGTGACTCGGGATCTTATAGAGAATGAAAATATCAATCTAAGTTTTTGTGTAGTTTTTCATCTGGTATAGTCTTTACAAGTATAAAGATTTGAAATCAGAGGCCTCAATTCTAGGTTTCAAATCCTTATTACATATTTCTATATCTCAGAGTCTGGTTGGACTCGATAGAGAACTTCAAGTGTCCCTAGCATTTAATGAAAGTTCCACAACTTTTAAAATTACTCACTGATCAAAGTTGTTGCAATAAAAAAGAGTTATCTGTATTTCACAAGAGTTTTATTTAAAAATCGAACAACATACAATAAATAAGTAAAACTAAGACATGACTATCTAAACTGACTTCCTCTCCACTAATATACTTTTTTTGGTTTCCCATGTTTCTCTAAACTGAAGCAACTCTTTTCGATTGTTTATTTATGCTAAATTTAAATTATTGAAAATACTATATTGGGTCATAGTCATAATAAATTTATGACCAGCGAATTACTTGCTTTCCATCAGTAATTCTTGAAGGCGACCGGATACTGAATGGCAAACGCGTTGACATAATTCTAGCGTAAACTTTTTCTTTTGTAACTCCCCATCAAACAATTTGAAGGAGTCAAGTCATACGATCTCGATGGCCACTCAACAGCCCCTTTACGACCAATCCAAGAGTTCAGAAATTTTTGTTGAAAATTCACGAACTTTTCTATCAAAGTGGAAGGGACTTCATCTTAATGGAACCATATATTATGATTCTCATTAAATTTATTAGGCCAAAAATCATCCTCAAGCATTTTGAGGTATTCCTCTTCATTCATCATCAAAAAGGATAGGGCCAATGATAGTGTCAGACTAAATTCCAGCCCACACACAAACACCAGAAGCTTTAATCTCTTTTTCAAACGCGGGTTATCTGCCCAGTGAACGCAATTACGACGATTCGCGTGTTCATTTAATTTGAATACACTCCCATCTGACCAGATTGTGCGGTCAACGAGAATTTTGTCAATTATTTGTAACCACTCGTTACAGAACTCGACTTATCAGAATTTGCATCGTTTTATGCATGCATGAGTCGGCTGAGATGATATGGATTCAATCCGAGCTCTTCTGTCATTTTTCGAAGAGAAGTTCTTTTAATTCCTAATTCAACAGAAGCTCGTCTTTGAGGTTTTGATAGGCTTTTGTCATGTTGTGTTATGTCATACAGAATCTGTTCAAATTTTTGATTAATTTTTCTGGTTGTTCCTATTGTCATATAATTAAAAAAGTTCCTTGTTTTATTGATTAGAGGTTTATTACTTTAAAAAAGTTTAAATAAAGAATTATGAAAGAACGTAACTTATTTCAAAACTGTTACTTAGTTGAGCTATAGTCATTCTATGATTTGTCCTTATTTTTAATAAAAGAAAAAATTAACGATTATTTTGTAGGATTGAAATAACTTGGATTATGAATCAAAATGCTGGAGTAATGATGATGAAATGATAGCTTTCCACTTTGCGCCTGAACCTCCAAACCCTAAATACTGATTGAGTAGAACCACTACAGTTTCCGTTCGCTTTAAATGCTCGTTACGAGCAAATCATTCTTCAGAATCAGTAGATTGAACATTGCATTATAAAAGTAAGGATGCTTAAACTTAAAGATGAGTTCCCTTAAATACATGTATTGCAAAATACTTTGAAAATGGGAACTTTCTAACTTGTCTATTGACCAAAAGAAATGTTGAAAGAAACAAATTCCCCATTTTACACCTTTAACACAAAGTGGATTCTTCGTTTAAATGCTAAAACTTTAAAACGCGCGCACATTCCATTTCTATTTTTGGTTTTTTGATCCGAAAGAAAACACTCATATATAGTGATGTTTATGGTTGTTTTAATAGTAAAGCAGTTAATCTTAAACTTATCTCTCAAGTTTCTACTTTTTTCATATGCCATAATGTTGAAATCTTAGAATTCGCGTTAAGAAAGTTAAAAACATTGTCAATAATATTTCTTTGGAAAATACTTTCATTTCTTTGAGCTAATAAGTCTTAATTTGGGTAGAAAAACTAGTGAAATTTTTTTAGCTAGAATATAATTTCAATTTAAATATTGAATATTATGCTTTGGAAAGCTGCCTACCCTGACTGAATAGTACTCATATTTTATGTACAGAACTCCTGAAAATTTAGGATTACCTCAAAATTAATTACAAATGACTAAATACTAAATCATTAAAATTTAAGTATGATCATAGTCTCACTAGAGGATAATTTACCGATTTTGATGTTTAAACCACAATCATTTTTGAGTTCAAATTTTTTATTGATATTTCTGTCAATCAAAACTAAAACTGCACTGAAAAAACTATTTGCAATAAATAAGTTAATACTAGTGTTGTTGAAGCTTTCGAAAGCAAGAATTAAAGTCTAATTATTTGAAAATATAGATACAAAATATAAAAGAAATCCAAATGAAAAAGTTTGAACAATCAAATTAAAAGAAAGTTAAATAAAAACTTTAGACATAAAACTAGAGTCAGACTAAAAGTCTTGTAACAGCTAAATAAAAAGTTGAGAACTTATGTAGAGTAAACATATTTGTGACAGATTATTAGATTTCATGCATCTTCGAAAAGTTAAAACTTTTAATATGTCTGACAAAGGACATAAAGCGCAAACTCAAATCAGGGATTTTCGCTATCAACAAATGTTAAAAATATAAACGTTAATAACATGCTTGGAACGTTGAAAATAATGTTTTATATTTCATAGCTGCCGCTTAAATTATTATATCTATTCCTTATTAGTTAATATGTTTTAAGAAAAATACAAGATAAACGTTTTCCAATACTGAGTAACGTTTGTTTAAAGAGCATTTCATAATTGTTAAATCCTATTTCGTGATCTCTAATAATTAGTTCTATATAAAAATGAGAAAGTATATAATCATAAAAATTTATTCTAATAATAATAAATAGTAAGCTATTGAAATTATGGAGTTTTATCTATGGCAGTTTTATACATTAGCTCATTATTACTGAACATAAATAAAATTCATAAAATTTCTAATAGTATTATTTAGTAATGATTTTTCGCTTTTCAACAATATAAATTATCGATTTGAAGAATTTAAGTAAATTATAAGCTTTTATTTTGATGTTAATTTGGATTGTATGAAGAAAAAGTATTGATATCCTTTGGAACAAAAGTTGAAGATCAACAAAGTAATCAATACGAATCACTCAAAGTAAAGTAAAAAGAACCGAAAATATGTTCATACTAGTTGAAGCCTTTTATATCTTCTAAATTGGAGAAGAGGCACGTTGGGACTTTTCTACTTAACTTAAAATTTTATGTATCCAGAAAATTCGTTTTTGTCACGCAACGTTTCAAAACAATATATGTAAAATAGATAGAAATAAGGCGATTATTTCAAAAAATTGGAAGTAGACTAATTTGAAATCGATAATTGACTTAAAACCAGATAAGACTAAGAAGTCTACGAGTGCTAATGTTAATTTTACAAAGAAGACCATTCGATTTTTAAAAATCTAATTATCTGATAATTTACTTTTCATTCGAATATAATGCAGAAACTAATGGAAAATCAATAATAGCTACAGAAACCAATGAAAATAGAAATTATTCATATCATTATAATTAGAACGTTTGAACAAATAAAAATTTCTTTATTAAAACAGAATATCATAGTCACTTAAGTCAAATTTTCTTATATTAAATAAGAATTGGATCAAATTTATAATGGGTAAAAATAAAACAAATTTTGATCCAAAACAAGTTTTACCTAAAAATGTTATCATCGAATCGGCTGCAACTCATTTATACACAATTGGATTGTCTTTATTTCCTTATAAGTTCGTTCATAGGAATAAATGTCACAATCCATTATTCATTTTCATATCAAACTTACAAGCATTTATTCGATGTACTGTTTCATTATTATTATCAGATGAAAGTGAACATTTACTCATGTTTATTGGTGAATTCGCTCATATTTTCAAAGCAAGAATTCAGTTCAACATTTGTGGATCTTTATTAACACTAATAGCTATTATTTCACAAATCATTCATTATTACAATTATAAAAATGACATAAAACCTTCATATCTTAAACCTTTTGAGATGTTATCAGGATTAGTTTCACCTCAAAGTATTGGTCTCACAAATGAAGAAATAATTTATAAAATAATTAAACGATCAAAAATATTATTCTATTTATATAACATTACTTGTAATATTATGCCTTTTGCTGCATTTAGTTTATCTATGGCTTCATTCAGTATTAATTATTCATTAAAACAACTAATGATTTTCGGAATACCTCATGCATTTCTATGGGGTTGCAGTCTCTACTACATTTATAATATCATTATTTGTCAACTAGTCTACTTTTACATATTATGTTTTTACATTAATTGTAAACTCATGTCAATCAATAAGACAATTATGATAAGTTTGAAAAGTAAGAGACAAAAGAGACTCTTGAAAGTTTCAGAAATTCTAAAGTCATTCGACTCGATATATTCTGAAATTATTGAATACAATAATGTTTATTGGTCTAAATTCTTATGCACAGCTTGGATCCTGTTGTCTATTATCATAAGTTCTACATTGTGTTTAACATTTGCAGTGGAAGTTAATTTTATTATCAAAATATTATTCATTTATGGTTCAATTCTGTTTACTGTTTGGCTATTATCCATCATAAATACTGCCTCTTCAATGAATTTAGAAGCGAACAAATCCTATAAACTCTTGAATTCTATTTCGGCCACTTCAAACTCCAGATTTATTTCGATTTTTATGAGAATTAAGGTAATATTATAAAATTTTTTATGTTAATTCTGCATATCAAGCATTAAAGTCGAAAAGTACTTCTCTACTTGTTTGAAAAAGCAAAAGGGCTTGTAATTACATTTTAAACTTTATTCAGCGTTTGACTCAATACAAAATTAACCGAATACTGACTTCAACTTAATTATTCCATATTTGTCAGAGTTGACACATTACAAGTTTATATCAATGAGTTTTGAGTTTAAGAAATATTTATTGAGTTAATAAGTAGGAAACTTCATATTTACTGCACATTAAATATAATCAAAAAAAATTTGTTCTCAAAAATCACAAACTTATACATCTGACACAGTTTAACAATTCAAATTTACCTATTTTTAGTTTTTTATTACATTTTGACTCAATTCTTAATTTTTTTTATTGTTTTTATCGAACAGATCGTGTAATAATTTCTGACTTTTTGTACAAGAATTATCGTCCAAACTGTATAGTGTATCATAAAATTTTGAATTGACTGTTTTAGGAACGTATTCAAGAATCTTATAAATGTCCAAAAGCTTTTCGCGAGGTATAGGCAGAGGTTTTTCATACGCGAGATCAATATCATTAAAAATATTATCAAAGTTTGTAAAGTCGGTGTTTGGTTTGAAAATTTCCAATTCTTGTTCACAATTTTCACTCAACGAAAAAGAAATTTTAATATTTTTTCGAGTGAACTCTATTTTTCTTACATTCTTACAATGATTTATCTGAGTTTTCACAATTTTACTCAACTTTTCCTTATATTTATAAACTTTTACAACTTTATTATTAGAATGAGAGTCATAAGAATTTGAATAATTTACTGAAATCACTTCGAAGGGGTTTTCAATGCCCGTGTTTTTAATAATTCGTTCATATTCTGAGGGAGAATAAACTTTCTCATAATGTTTTTTATTGCCTTCAATCCGTCCAAAGTCTCCATCTATTTCCATACGTGAGTGACCAGGATTTGGATAAAAGATAATAATTTTATTGAGCTTGCCACATATTGTGATATGCTTATAAAATGCCCATAAGAACTTGTTTTTATTTTGAGAAAAACAATTATCCGAAAAAATATGCAAAATCTTCACATCACTACTCAAAGTATTATTAATATAGTAATTAATGAACGAAATAACTTCATTGGAACCCTTTTTTGCAAAATTCTCAGGATACAAATACATAACCGCTTTATTTGATTTCAAGTCATGTATTCCAAAATTATAACAATAAAATTTTCGTAAATAATACTCGACTGAAACGTTAGTCTTAGGCAATTGAAGATTTTTTGAAAGTCGTAGCAAATTGCAGCTTGCGTTATATCGTTTAAAAGCTTATTTTTGATCTCGTTTTTATAATAATAAAACTTTTGAGCCTCATTTTCATGCAACAGTAGTTCTTTTTTATCTCATTCATTGATTCAATTTCTTTGTTTTTCTGGTAATTAATGATTTGAATTCTCAATTTGTCACAAACTTCGCATATATCAACTCTTGGCTTCTTAATAGATATCTCATAAGTTTTGAATATTTGAGAAAACACTGTATACGAAACATCAATTTTGTGTTCTGGATATAAATCTAAAAAAAGTCTATAGATATTAGCGACGCTCCCGAATTCAGTTGATAAATATTTTTTGTTTTTATTTTTCCCATAATGTGTTTGCTCAGTCGGTAGTGATATTACTAGGTCTTTTACATCTTCACGTGCTATATAAGGTGTTTTATTAGGTCTAGAATTATGTTTGCCTCTCATATCATTAGAATTCATACGATTTTTTAATATCTTTCGTCTTAAGGCGCTTATTTTGATGCCGAGAATTCCCAAAATACTTTTTGACAGACTTTAACTCGACTAACGTTATTGTGAAGCTAAGAATTATAATTATAATTAAACTTAAAATATCCTAGTTATCAAATAATTTTCAAAAACTAAAATTTCTGTATGTAGAGGGTTTAACAAAATCTTTTGCAAGGGGGTACGGCAAAAGACTATCGATGATAAAAGCAAATTAACGTGCTATTTCTGAAATACAATCAAAAGGGAAATAACTCATGCAGTTAAAATTCAAAATAAAAATTTTGAAACTTGCGCTTCAAGACACATCTCGACTTAATATTAGCTGACCATATAGCGTGAATACAAATAAGATTTTTATTTCAACATGTTTTTATAATTGTTGATACCCTCTGTAATGGTCGGGACATATAATGAAAACCCCGCTTAATTGATACAGAATCACTTGAACGCTGCTTTTATAGTATCAAAAAGGCTTAAAGATGTATTTTACGAAAACGGTGGCTATACCGAATATTAAACTTGTAGCTTTTATTCTCGT
This sequence comes from Archegozetes longisetosus, assembly GCA_018873245.2. Taxonomy (NCBI): domain Eukaryota; kingdom Metazoa; phylum Arthropoda; class Arachnida; order Sarcoptiformes; family Trhypochthoniidae; genus Archegozetes; species Archegozetes longisetosus. Next base: position 4,137,523 of record JAEMBT020000009.1, on the reverse strand, counting down.
CTTTATAACATATTTAATAAAATTCACTTCAAAATTATAGATTAAGTACTTTTGCTGTACCCCTTTGCAAAAGATCTTGTTGAACCCTGTACATGAAAAAATTCAAAACTTCAACAAGATTTTATTCAAATCAAAATGTTGAAAAATTTATATCTTCTAAGCTATACAATACTTTATAAATAGAATTTTTACCTCATTTTTCTCTGATTGGGTCTCAATGAAATACTCAAATTTCTGAATCTTCTTTCCAGTATTTGTGACTGGAATTACCATAGATTTGAGAAAAAGTATTGCTGCTCATGACTTTTTAATGAATTATAACGATTAAAAACTGTCGTTTTTGTTCATCACTCAGAATTGTTTTACATTTTATTTCACAACTACAATCAATATTATTGGTTTGAATTCTCGCGGGAATAATTTTTCCAGATTTATGAGCAAAATGTTGTTTACCTTCCAATATAGCGGCTTTAATTTGAATTTTTAGAGATCTTTTAGGCTTCATTTTACTTTTCAGTTCTCTAAGATATTTAAACACGTTTTAAAGGACTAAATAAATGTTTGAGAAAGTATTTTGTGTTGGCATTTAATCTATAAAATGTACAAACTATGATTCAATTTTTTAAAAACTTTTCTTACGTAAAAGTTCGTTCTCATTAATGTCTTAATGACTAAATATGTTATATTAGTTTTCGGTTTTACCTTATCTTCTACTATCTAATAAGCCTTTTTGTTTTCAAAAGTCAAGCAAGAAGTACTTTTCGACTTTTATGCTTGATATTGAGAAAATTCTTCAACTATATCAGTTGATGTCATTCATCGAAAGAATGGGCCAGAAAAGAGTTGGATTTTATTGTTGGAAACTATTTGTTATCAACTACTTTCGTGGATATGAAGTGAGTATTCAGTCGTTATTTTAAAACCTATGAGAGCTAAACGAATGTTAAAAATGATATCATTTATCCAACAGATAACTTCTATAATCGCTATTCTTTTTCTTAAACTAATAGAAATCTCTCACTAATCTCTAATGTTTATCTGTAAATTATTGATGTAAAGTATATTTTTTATATAAAATCTCACTTAGAATTGTCAATTTTTTAATTTTCAAGCTCTACGATAATTAATTTTTGCTTCAAACAATTTTTCATGTCAAAATTCTTTATCGTGAAAGTTATTACTTACTAAACATATCCCGAATGAATGGACAACCTATTTAAATCTTAACTTGAATGTCTGAATAATAGATATTAAAGAATGAGATATTCGGTTGGTTTTTACTTTCCGTGAAACTGATGAAACCATTACATACATATTTATTTATTATCAGCATAACTTGATAAGCAAAACAGTCTCAAGCCACACCCACCTCCAGTCACTTCTAAGCTCCACCCACCAAAATTTTCTTCTAAATATACTGTTTAAAAATATGCTAACAAATTCTCGAAATTTCTTCTGCGGGTGGAATTATAAATTTTCATAGTTCGATATAATTTGTCCTTTTTCACGATAGGAATATCGAAATTTTAAAAATTCATAACTTCGCTCGTAGAAGGAATTTCGAGAATCCGTTTTCATATTCTTAAACAGTATGTTTAGAAGAAAATTTAAGAAAATTTTGTTTGGTGTGGCTTAGGAGTGGTCGAAGGAAGGCGTGGCTTGAGACTATTTTGTTTGTCAAGTCGTGCTGATAATAAATATATAGATATGTAATGGCTTCGCCATCTTCATGTAAGGTAAAAACCTATCAAAGTTTTGAAATATTGAACTTTAAGAATTCACAACTCCGCTCACAGAAGGAATTTTGAGAATCTACTTACATATTCTTAAACAGTATATTTAGAAGAAAGTTTAAGAAAATTTTGGTGGATATGGCTTAAAATTTTTTAGTGGGTGGAGTTTAAATGTTGCCGGAGGTGGATGTGGCTTGAGACTTTTTAGCTTTTCAAGTCATGCTGATAATAAATATATAGATTTGTAATACCTTCTTCAGCTTCATGCTAAAATTAAAGCCAACCGAGACGCTCATTAGAACTCTTATTGCTATAATTCTTAAAACTCGTTGAACTTTTTAAAAAATGTATTACTACAACAACTCGATAGAGTGAATACCAGGAAACAGATAATACCTGTCTAGTATGATGAGGATCAGTCGTAAGGAAGTTCACAAGATTAAAGTATAATTTACTTTATTTAAAATCTAGAATATTAATGCACTTATAATTTCTTTATTTTAGATAACAACGCATAATATAAATTTATTATAGCTTACCAACAAGAGAAAGCTGTTTATAGTACGCTTGTATGATATTTATCTGGTTTGTTATTAATATTTGCTTATATTCACTTTATCTCTATTCATATTCAATTGTATTAAATAAATTGATTCTTCATTGAACGATTATAACGAATACTCTCATAAGTAATCTAAAACTTTACGCAAGTAGATTTTATTTTTGCAATAGTCATAATGACTGTGTTTTTTTCGAAAATATTTGTAAAGGCTTCGTTTTTAATTAAGTTGATGACAGAATCTTTATTGGCAAATTTTTGAACCAAATTTATATGTGTATCAATTGGGAAATTATAGACCGTTATTTGGTAAAAATTCGATTTGAAGTCAATGGAATCGTTTTGAAGACAAACAGAAATTAATTGAAAATCAATAAACACCTTTTATATTAAGTCAGCCGGAAAATAACCGGAATATTAGAAATCATAGACTTTAAAAGATATTTATTATATAATAATATAATTATACAATATATTAATATTTTCCCCCTGTCTGGGTGACTAAAGCCCACCGCTCTGGGAGGTGTCGTATTCCTGTAGCCTCATCTTTTAGATTTATTTCTTTAATAACTTCATCATAAGCAGCTTTAAGTTCATTCTCATTGGCAAATCTCTTTCCTTTGCTAGGCTTCTTTATTCTAGCAATACCATCATAGTTGCAAGGATTCAAATCAGGGCTATAAGGGGGTGTTTTAACACCTCCCATCGATGTCATTTGAAAAATTCTTCAACTTTCTGATGTTTGTGTGGCTTAGCATTGTCATGTAAGATGAGTGGTCTCGCATAACGGCGTTTGTTTGTCTCTCGGTGCAATATTTCGGACAAAAATTAAGATAAACTTCAAAATTGACGTTTTTATTTTTTGGTAAAATTTGATAAGCTATGATCCGATTTTGATGAAACGCTACGATCATCATTACCTTCCAGTCACTCATTGTTGCCCTGACTTTGGTCGGCCTACGACAAAGAATAAAGCCACTCACATAATTTTTAGATTTCGAAAATTTAACTTTAAATAATTACGGTGTTTGTTAGGTAGGATCCATTGACGTGAACTCTTAGCATCTAATGGGTCATAGCTCTTCAGCCAAGTTTCATCGATTGCTATAATTCTTTCCAGAATATCAGGGTTACTATTATATCTTTCAAGGTTCTCTGTAGAAATATGTACCCGAAACTCCTTTTGTTGGGGTTTTAATTCGTGTGGTACCCATCTTGAGGCTACCTTTCTTGCCCCTACCATATTCAAAAGATCCTTCGTACTCGTGATACTAATACCTAATTCTTGGGCCAAATCTTCGGTCCTCCAGTAATTGCCCTCATTTAAAAGCTCCTTAAGTTTTCGTTCGTGTGTTATATCAGTCGAAGTACGAGGTCTTCCTGAGTGAGGGGCGTCCTCGCTGCTTAGGCGGCTTCTATCTTTAAATTGATTATAAAGGTCATTTACCTAACTTTTGCTTAATGCACTTCTCCGAGCTATTTTATCTAGCATCTTATAAACTTCAATAGCAGGAGTGTTCAATAGAACATGACATTTAATAAATGCACGTTGTTCTTGATTTGTAACACTAGCTCGAAGTGGGTCCACTTTTGGACCATAAACAGAAATCGTATTCAAAAGCACGAGAAATACAAGCGACCGCATCATTCACTTTCTTTTACTCTAATGCGCAATAATATAACATAAACATGTTTACAACTTTTATCAGTAACGTGATTAAAAAGTCCGATTAATTTCCGGCTGACCTAATAGAATAGTAATGTTTTCTAATTAAAACTAAATTTCTTAATTCATAGCTATTTGAAATTGAATTTCTCTATTGAAAAATATGTTCTTTTCTCAGATTATGCTTAATGTTTTCTTAGCAAAAATAAGTTTAGCTGTCGCGATGATTGAGTGAACATTTTTTGACCAGAGAACTTTTGATGCTAATTGTTGTCTCCAAATCCATCGTGCAGAACTACTATACTTTTAAATTCAAAGATTCATTTCAACACTTGTGCTTCTGTTATAATTAGGGTGACCACCTCTGGCTTGTCTCATGACGGGACAAAAATATCAAAGGGGGGACTCTTACATATTTAAAAAGAAAAATGCCACTTTTATTAATATTAATCATTAAAAATATTTAGGTGTCAAATAATACATTCTAATATTAAAACATTGAAAAATGTTAGTCATGGTTGATTTCAGAGGTATATTTTTTGTTAGAAATAGCATCTTTCTAAAGCTATTCAAAGGTAAGAAATACTGGTTTATATCAGATATAAGTCAAGATAGAAAAATTAATTCTATTACTTTTGATTTTAAAACACAGGTGTTCAAAGCATTAAGCTGAATTTCTTAATCCCTTATCATTTGTAAAATAAATTCGATGTTTGAACTTCTAAGAAATATTTTTCTAAGCATATTTTTCAAAATGAAAACTGAAAAACGGGACGACTAATTGTCCAGTTGAGAGTTTTTGGTCTGATGGGATTTCTATCTTATCTTTAAAAAGACGGAGCTGTCCCGTCAAAAACGGGACGGGTGGTCACCCTAGTTATAATACTGTCACATTTATGTGATATGGTATTAGTGACGACAAATTTCTAGAAACTTTCTTTTTGATGGGTAACTTTCTCGAAAGTTTCTCGGGACTATTTTTCCTACGCTGTAATTATTTTAAATGCCAAAACCAAAATAAGTGATATTTTGAATATTTAAAAGTCGCTAATGTTGTATATCACTTAAATTAAATCATTATTTCAATTAAAACATAATTTTGAGCTGAGGAAATAGAAAATTTTTAGAAAAGACCGGTTACATACTAAGGAATCAAAACCTTTTTGTCAAAAACTTCTGTGTCTAAACCTATTGAGTCAAAAATTTTTACTGTCTAAAGAGTTAGAGCCTAATGGCTTTTTTCCAAAAAAATATGAGTCGTTAATTAGAAATAAAATTTAAAATTCTTATTCTTTTATATACACTACCGTTCAAAAGTATTGTGAAATAGAAAAATAGTATTTACAATTTTTGTTTAATAAGTTTGTTTTAATTGATTTTAAGAGCAAGACATTAATCTATCTTTGGTTCGATAATGATAAAGTAGATGTATCTTAAAGTAGAAATTGTAGTTATATCTTTTAGGTGTCCTAAGTTTTTAGTTGATAAATTTCCAATTGACTACGTATTATTTGCCTAAATTGCAAATATATATAGGTATTTTGATGTAAACATGAATTTTTACATTGAGCTGGATATATTAGGCCGGCAAGTAATTTTTGTCGTATTTTTGCACATGTAAATTTAAACTTTTACAATTTTAAAAATCTTAAATAAAATTCTAATACATTACATTATTTATGCAATATGAATATTAATGTTTATTTTTAATCAAAACTAGTCCGTTTCATTAGTGTTGAAATATATCGACGATGAGATTCAAATTCGGCATATTATGCTGTATAAAGAGGAGTTCATAAATGACATTGGCCCCGGCCCCTCAGACATGTATAAACTAATTTTTAATAGAACAATAAGATCAGTCTACTTTTGGAAACTTTAACTATTATGAATTTCATTAAATTGAATCTGATCAAAATCGAAAGTAGTTTGTGTATTAATTTTGATGTCAAAGTCTACAATGTGTTGCTTGAATTTTCAGGGTTTAGACGTTCAAAAATGAATTACAAGAGAATGATTAATGTTTCCTTGATAGAAACCTTGTGTTTGAATAAGATTTTGAGTAAAGATTGATCTAAAAAATATTTTAAACATTGATCTACATAAAAAACGACTTAAAATATTATTGAAAGATTTTCGTCTTTTTAACTATGGCGCCCCAAAAGACCCAACCCGATCTTTGAATAAAAATAAAGTTCACGATTAGATCTTACAAATTCTTTGATTTTTTGTTTGGGTCTTTTGGGGCGCCAAATTTTTCAAATATTTTTTTCATTATAAAATTTTAATCTCTGAATCAATAAGTTTTATATTTTGGTGGTAAAAATTATTGATTATACTGATATTTTTAGTGAAAAAAAATTCAAAAATCTTCAACGGTTTTCTTGTAATTGAATTTTGAATTTTTGAGCTTTGAAAATTTCTACCATATTTAATATAGGTTGAAGCTCAAGGTCATAAGCAGAAACTATCATTAATTTTAGCCTCTTTATCAGTATAAAAAATATCAACAAAATCGGAGGTTGGGGGCCGAGGTCTATGGGGCCGCGGAACTCTCCTTTAGCATAGGAACTAATGTCACTCTGGCCACAAAGAACGTGTATGATATTTATGAAAATGTTTTAAATGTTCGAAAATGTGAACAACGGTTCACGAAATTGTGTTCTGGAGACTTTAGTCTCAAAGATTGTGATGCTAGAGGTCGTAAAAGCAAAGTGAATGTTTCGGTTTTAAAAGCTCTCGTAGAATCAGACTCAAGGCAATTACTTCTAGAAATAACGAAAAAAATACAGGCATCACATGTGCACAATTCGTGTCCACCTAATATCCCTATATTCCAAAATTTTTAATTTACATATAAAAAATACGACAAAAATTACTTGCCGACCCAATAGTAAGTTTAGGACACCAAAAAGAATATAAAAGGAAAGTGATTTCTTATTAAGAAAGTATTATTTCTTACTTTGTACTGTATAGCATGTAAGAAAAGCAATGATGAAGAAACTGTAATTGTATTGTTTAATATCTCTATATTAATAAAACAAAGTTATATATAAAAAGTAAGCTTAACTTTCTAACAAAGCACATACTATCGAGTCCTACCAGACTCTTTGATAGAATTATAAGTGGTAACGGATTGGGATCTCACATTGAGGCCCCCGATTCCAATTCTTTCAACTCGAACACACACAAACACACACACACACACACACACATGTGTGTGTGTGTGTGCCTTTAAGAGCGTAAAAAGATCAACACATTCCGAACAGCTCGTAGTTTAATAAGGAGTGGTCAAATACTCTGTACAGCAAACCAGGCTGTCAATAGAATCGCGGCAAACATGGCGATAAACGAGAGAATTACAGCTAAACAACTCAAACAAGACATACAACCTGTGAATATCAATTGCAGCGAATCTATAATACAATGGCAATTAAGAGAAAAGCAATTTTTGGTAGATTACTAGAGACCGAAACACATCCCCACCCAAACTGTCACAGAAGGCGAGCAATTTACAGTAACTGAAATATTGTAAAGTCTGGAACTTTGATAGGAGCGTGTACGAAATCAATTTTTAAAATATAAGCACTTTATTTAACATAACCACAAATTACATATGATTTCATTGGATTTTAACACTGGAAGAGCCGAAAAATTTAAGAAAAACACGACATTTTATAGGAACAATAGGCGGGTTAAGTTGAAAAATATTTTACGATAGGCTAAATCTTACAAGGTTAACAGCACATTTAGTTATGATTGGAAAATTGTATATTTAGGACATACTTAGGTAGGTTTTAAGAGATGAAATATGCTTACTACCAGCTGTCTTCATAACTTTCACAGTTGAGACAAGCATGTGAAGATTTCTTTTGTACAAACAAAAATTAATCTTTAAGTCAGTAATAAATGTTGACATATAGGTGAGTTATGAAAATTAGAGTTTAGAAATATAGGTTATTACAAAAATATTATGATATAGGTCTAATTAAGAAACTAAGACGTTATTACAATATTATCTTAATTAAATTCATTTTGACAATTTTTCAAGAAATTAATTTAAGCGATAGTATATATTGATTCAAAATTAATTTCTTGTAAAAATTTCAAAAAGTGCTTAATTAAGGTAATGCGGTCGCTGTAAAATGCACGGCTTCTGTAACGGCTTGGGAATATGCTTCAGCCTCTGATATTCCATCTATAAAAGCTTTTTCGGTTGGGATTAAGCAAAGGTGCGCTATGATGTTAACGAAAGGTGCGCTACCGAAGTAAATGAAAGGTGCGCAACGATTATCGATAGTCCCGTCCTATGACAAAGTAAGGAAAGTAAGCTCATAGAAAACGGCAGCCCTTAGCCCGCAAGATCCGGTTTCCAGGGTGCACCGCGAGGAGGTAGCTGCCGAGCACCCCAAAAATTTTTTAAAATGTAAAAGAGTAAGAAGTCTGTAAAAAGGCCCAGACTAGCTATAGGGAATCGCTCCCTAGGCCTCCCAGCACCGGCCAAAGAATGGCTATTCTGACTCTGAATCAGAGAAGTAAATCACTGTATCGTCGGGATCGGAGGTCAAGGCTCTTGGAGGTCCAGGATAGATGCGCGTCAGGTCTTTAAGAAATTGGCCAAATCGAGCCTCGCGACGCATCTTGTCCAATGTATTTCCAAAATACTGGGCTTTTTCAAGATAGCCCTCCACAATATCATCATTATGAAAACTATCGATGCGCGCCTTCAACAATTTCCACTGGACCTCAATATTGTTAGTGTGGACCTCAACCACTCTGCCCAACCTCGGAACAAGTACTTGACCAACAAATTTGCTCCCTCGCGTGGCAAAGTGGTTTATGGTCAAATGAGCCTGAAATCCGACCTCCTGGACTCCGTGGTAAAATGCCGCTGAGTCCGTAATTACAATTGATCCTTCCCTGATTCGAGCTGCCATAAGAGGCCAAATGGTCTCTTTCTGCCTGTTGGGGACAGAAATGAAAAAAGACTCTTGTGTCTCCCGAGAAAAAGCACCGAATATCCATCTGTCCTCCCCCGCAAGAGCCCTCCCTCTATGGTATTTCCGAAAAACGTGAGTCTCATCACATTCAACGATTAGGTTCTCACCACCAATTTGGCTCCAAGAACCTAATTGACCACAAGCGCGACGCAGCTTCTTCCACAAGGCAGTAATAGAAGGTTCGGAGACCTTCAAAAAGGAAGAAGCTTGGGCGCGGGTCACCTCGTTAACAAACCAGTAAACGGCCGTCAAAATGGTAAGAAGGGGCAGTTTGGACCGCTCAAAAATGGTGTTGGTCAGAGGGGACACTGTTTTGCCACAACCCTTCGCCTTGCAGCGAAGGGTATAACCGAGTTTCTCAGAGGGCTTGTCGCGCTTCCCCACAGGTCCATTGCAAGTGGGGCATGCATAAAATGCAGGGTCCTTGACTGGAATTTAGACAAGGGCCCTGCATTTTACTATGCACCGGCGCTCAGTCGGGCCTAAAACATCCACGATGTTGTGTGGTGTGATGTCTTGCAAGGAGCCCATCTCGAAAAGTTGCGGTAAAAAGAGGTAGAAAAAGAGGTAAAAAAAGAGGTAAAAGGCAAAAATGGGTAAGAGATAAAAAAAAAGGTAAAATAAGGGGTAAAATAAGAGGTAAAATAAGTGGTAAAGTAGTTTTTAAATATGCGGTGAAAAGGCGGTGGAATTGCGACGTTGCACAATAGAAGGGAACAAACAAATAAATGAGAAAAATATACTCTCCTCACATGCCTCTCCACGTGGAGATGAATCAACGATTTAGGAAAATTTAGAGTTTTATTCATCGTTCATTAGAAACATTTATTAAACTATGAACTCCATTAACTATGAGCGCACCTTTCCTTACTTTGTCATAGGACGGGACTATCGATAATCGGTGCGCACCTTTCCTTTACTTCGGTAGCGCACCTTTCGTTAACTTCATAGCGCACCTTTGCTTAACTCGTAATAGCGCACCTTTCCTTAATCCCAACCGCTTTTTCCTTAATCATCGCTAAATTGTAGATTCACTGAAATAGATATTCACAGATTGCGGGTTTTGTTTAGTTTCTTTGACCATAATTTTCCGGTTTTCGCCACAATTACTGGAATCCTACTGTCAGTGCGGTTTGTTGTGCATATTTGTTTACGGTAATTAGTAAAAAGTGAATATGACTTTTGAAGACTATTCAAACTTTAAAAGCATTTAATTTTCATTCTATAATTATTGGCTATTTTTCAAAGTTGACTTATCGTTATTATTATAATTATAAGTAGTAGCAGTTCCCCAAATAGTTCCCCGTGTAACGAGAATCATTTCTTTTGGATATTCATAGTTCAGATTAAGCGATTGAAAGCCGGCCCTTTCGATGTGAGACCACGAGTGTCGGTAACAATGACAGCCACCGCCAAGCATGTACCAAAGCGGCTGTACTAGTAATTGAAAGGCAAACACTAATACGTGTTTAACGCTCGTAAGTGGATATCCCACATGTTCAATAAAGAAATAAGTACCACCCTATAAAAAACCATTTATAATTTATGGCTTGATGGAAGAGTTTAAGCCCAAATACAGAAGGAAGACTTTATAGTAAAATATAGTCATAATTGATTCGAACCAGTTTAACTAATCTAACTTAACCTAAACTATCTTTAATCCACACACTTTTCTGAAAAGTGAATTGTGAATTCGAACATTTCTTTCACTGTTCTTAAGGTCATAAAAACACTTTTGAATCTACTTTTATTACTTCATAATACATATCATTCCTTTAAATAAAATTTTCGAAAGATTGATGAATACCTCTTTGAGGACTCGTTTGATTTCTTTCAATGCTTTGCAGCGATCTTTAACACTACACAATACATAAGTAGCGACCACGACATCCACTGAATTGTCATCTATTTGTCTCATATTTTCAGCCGTTCCTTCGATAAAATTCTCACAAATAATGTGCGGAAATTTAGATTTGTTCTCGAGAAAGTATTTCTCAAAATAGCTGTTATGGTCCAGAGCTATTAAATTACAATTTGGTGGATAAAACTCAAAGTTATTGCCACGTGCCGGACCTATCTCTAGGATAACCTATGATTAAATAGATATAAGAAATCAGGTTTTATTGCTTTCAATAATAAACTTATATCAAGAAAATCTCAGTCCAACTAAGGTTTATTCAGATGAGAATGAGAAGGTATTGGTTTGAGATTTTTAGCTAAGACGAGCCAAACTGAAAAGAGTACGATTTGGTTTGTGGAACTAATGTTTTTTCATTAACACTTGATATCTATGAATAACATAATGACTTATATTGTTATATTGAAACAAAGTATTTTAACTTGTTTTGTAAACTTTTTATTTGTTATAACTATGAGAGTAAAACTCTTAATCTGTTATGGTTATAAAAGATTATATTTAATCCATTTTAATTGTAAAAGCAAATTCTTAGTCTGAATTAACTACAAAAGAAAATGAATTATTTTGAGAATCTAATAGTGGAATGCTTAAACATCCCTTTTGGGAATAATATTTTAAAATTATAACTCGAAAATATTCAGAACATCCTTTTATTAACCCTAGAACAGTATTTCATGGGTCAAAATGTTCAAAATGTCTATACAAGCTGTTATAATTATTTAATGCAATTTCCAATGTTAATAAAACTGATAGTATTTTCAAATGAGTATATTTAGATCGCGTTAAGCAATAAATTAATTATTTACAAATTTTATATTTAAATTGAATCGTTTATAAAGTTAATTCTATTTGATTTTAGGCGATAAATTTGTATAAGAAAACAGTTTTCAATCAAACCTTAAACTGATTACGTCAACGATGACGACACTAACAAAGTACAAAACACGCTGTTATATACCCTAACCCTTACGATAACATACTTTTCCAAATCAATCGATGGGTCAAAAGACCCTATCTTACTGAAATCGTTAATCAAAATCGTCTTACCGTTTAAGGGTTAATTAGTCTGAAAAGTATAAAAAGAGGACTAATAGAGAATGCCATTATTCACTAAAATAAAGTTTCATCTTAACTTAATAGATAATAGTCGATCTTACAAGTGAAGTACCGGACTACAAAGTGACCGATTCTAAAAATATCTTTGCTACGAAATTATCACGATATAATGTGTTCATAATGGCTATCCAAATCGGCTGACCTTCACAAGAGTACAGTCTATTAACTTACGAAAATTTTTAATCTATGTAAAACTGAATAGGGGTCAATCTGGGCTAGTAGGTCTAAGGGAGTTTCCAACCCCTATCCGCAAGTGTGATACATCATTAGATTCAGCCCGTCGAGCTGAAAATTTTGATACCACATTTTACCACTTCTGACCGGAACCTGAACACTTCTTGCCAACTCCCGACAGGGGTGACTAACCCCGCCAAGTGGCATATCGTTGGACTCAGAGTATCGAGCTGAGCATTTTAATATATCACTTGATCAATTATCACACGTAGTTCTCGAGATATCCATCTTTGTTTGGTTTAGTACTTCGCAATGGATAAACCTGGATTTCTCGAGTCGTAATCCAAACAAGACTGATATAAACTAAGGTAGAATAGATTAGGTTGCAAAGCGGTTCTATATGGTTAGGAATGTTGTACAACCTTAAGAGTAATGAATCGAAGTTAGTGACAAGAAATGTATACTCGGAATTCGGGTTTAATAACTTATTACATCAGATCGAAACATTACTCACATTATTAATCTTAATTTCACAGTTGTACGATTAAATAAAATTAATTCTAATAATATAGGGAATATATTTACTAATCCTTTCAATACAAACTTTTCAATTTTCACACTCATAATTTTATATTAGAGATAACTGTGTTGTCTATAATTAAGAACCATGTGCAGTGTTTCAATCTGATGTATTATTCAACCTGAATTCCGAATATGCTTTTTTGTCACTCAAGCTTCGACTCATTTCTCTTTAGATTTAGGATGAACAAGTCTTATATAGCCCAAATCTGGACAGAAAGTATTGAACGGTCTTCCCTTTAAGATTTTCTTAAAATTTTAAAATTTATATACACTACTCAATAAATGTAAAAGGCTGAAAATATTCAAATATGAAATTATACTTCTCATGTGATTTTACAGTAGTGAATAGCTTGAGTTATTTTTAACAAAATTGTAAAGTTCTGAACAAGAAATTTAAGTCGAGCAATTCTATTAGATTAAAATATGTTAGATTAGGATCAATAACACTTGATTTCTAATCATATATAGCACTTGTGAAGGAAGTGTATATTTATGCAGCTCAAATCTGGACGATTGTTCACCCTATTTAGGTTTACACGAATATTCTTAACCACATAAAGCGCTATCCAGTATCGCATAGTTTTGCAATAATGCAATTTTGTTATTAAAACGTCTCTTGTATCAAAATATGTCGAAGTCTTTAGATACAAAGAATACCTTGTTTTCATTCACATCGCATGACTCTTATAAAATGCAGTTCTCAATCAAATTTTTAGTTTAGTTTATATTTCAAATAATTGTTATTTCAAACATAAAAAAAATTAAAAATTGAAAAATTAAAGGGGGAGTAAATCTTTTTATCTCGCATTTAACAGTTTTTGACTTGCCACTCTAACCCCTACATTTGAAGACTGCGGATTCCAATCGATTCATCACCTCTATTTGCCAGACCTTGCACCCTCAGATTATCATCTGTTTCACTCTTGAAAGGTCATCTTGTGTGAAGAAGTTTTTATCAGATGAAGAAGGGATCTGGACCATTTGACCTACTAACCATTAGACCTATCAGGATATGTACATTTAAGTAAATCCGGGGTGCCTCACTTAATCACTTATCTGAAGTAGTTCTCGAGATATTTAACTGTTAGTTTCTATAACTCCAGAATAGAGGCATACAGCTATCGAGAAGCTAGCATCTATAAGTGCCACCCAGATCCAACCCCTCTAAAATGGATGAACCTGGCTTTATCAAGATTTAACCCACACCAAACCTGATTTAAACTAAAGTACAATACAGTAGGTTAAGTCGCTATTCTCTCTTAGTTTAAATGAGACTTATTTGATTTACGCCTCGAGAAATCCAGGTTCATCCATTACGAGGCACTGAACTAAGTGATATATCGTCAAATGGGTGGTAGGTCAAATGGTCGGTAGGTCAAACAGTCGACTCTCTAGATACTGGACATCACTGACTTAAAAACTTATCAGACAGAATGTGATTATTGTAATTAAACATTAAATAAAACTGAAATGATTACCAATTGTTTCTCGCTACTACTTGACTGAATACGCGAAAGTTTTTCAAATAGTTTAGCTCTAATAGAATCTGATCCATGTTTGACCATTGATGTGCAAACGACCGTATAAACCCAAGAGAACCACAATTTATTGAACGGTTCACTGACATGAAGTGAAATTAAAAATAGAAAGAAAACACTTATAGGTATGGCTAAAATATAATACGAAACTGAAATCCATACATCCATCTTATAAGTTGAATTAATTTTTACACTAAATTAAACGTTTTCTCTTATATAGTTCCATCTAGCCTTGATATTTAGGAAAATTATCTAATAAATTTTTACTTTCGCCTGATAAGAAATAGGATCAATTTATAAAGCGATAAGGTCACTGTGACTACTAAAGATAGTTTACTTCTGATAAATGTTTTTCCTACAAATTTTAATATTTTAACATTATTTATCATTATGAAAATAAATAAGTTTGTCCCCCTCTCCTTATCAACTTCTCTAAGAATAAGAGTAAAGTCTATATGATAAATTATCATATAGACTTTACTCTTATTCTTAGAGAAGTTGATAAGGAGAGGGGGACAAACTTATTTAAACAATTGAATAATCAATGATTATTCAATTGATTATACGAGGTCTTTTTTCGTGTTAGCCATTGAAGAAGTTTAATAGCTTTTTAACTACAATTAATGGAGAAATTAAATTTGGCTTAATTATTTTTTGTTTTATGACAAATGAACGTTAGTTATTTTAATTTAATTCGCACAAGTCATAGTTTAAAAATTGAAATAAAATGTCACTATCAATAAAACAACGTGTTTTCATAATACAAAATTATTTCACTAATGTGAAATCTAAAAACCTAAATAAAGAGTGCTTAAAAGCTTATACGCGAGAATATGGAAAGAGGAACACCTCGTGTAGAGCAACAATTAAAAATATTGTGTCGAAATTCAGAAACACGGGCATTGTATGTGACAAACAACTTGTGCGCAAAAAACGTGTATTGACTGAAATGAAAATGAAAGAAATTGAACAAAGTTTCACAAGTGATCCGGAAATAAACATTAAGCGAAGAACCTCACGGTTGTCAATATCTCAAAGTTTTTATTATACAGCGGCAAAAATTATTAAGATGTATCCGTATCGCAAAGGTGTTGTTCAAGAATTGAAAGAATTTGATCCCGAACAGGGAAAAGAATATTATGAATGGTTTTTAGACTTCATCAAAAAAGGAGTTTTAGACATAACCTTCTTCTCAGATGAAACCTGGTTTCACCTTTCGTGATACATAAAAACTCTCGGGCATGGGAAACAAAAAATTGCATCGATTTATTGAATCTCCTCTACAGTCGCAAAAAATCAGTGTTTGGTGTGCGATAAGTCGCAAAAGAATTATGGGTCCGATATTTTTCGAAAAGACCATTAATTTTAAAGAATACGTAAAAATTTTACAGAAATTTGTTGCCGAATTAACTGAAGAAGAGATTAGATATGGATATCAACAGCAGAACGGGCAACAGCCCATACAGCCAAAGAAACCTCTCCTCACATGGTCTCTTATTTTGCTAACCGATTAATCTCGAAAAGTAACCGATATCTCCGGACGGAAGTTGAGTGGTCTCCTCGGTCACCCGATTCGACCAGCCGCGACTTTTTTCTTTGGGGCCATCTGAAGAACCATGTTTATTCATCAGATTCTCAAGATCTCGAGGATTTAAAATTCAACATAACTAATGAAATCAGAGATATAAGTGTTGAAGCTGTGCATAAAGTTTCTGATAATATGATAAACCGCGTTCGAATATGTCTGGCCATGAATGGCGGACACTTTTAGCAATTGTTATAAACTGAGCTTAATTGTCACAAAATGAAGAATAATTGAGCCAAATTTAATTTCTCTATTAATTATAATTGAAAAGTTATTAAACTTTATCAATGGCTAACACGAAAAAAGACCCTGTATTTGTTGTACCTGATCGTTTTTTATGAATTCAAGTATTCTAATTATTTATTATTCGTATTTCTGAGAATAAGTTTGAGAATGGATTATCAAATGTCAGATACATTTTAATTGACTCTTAGATGTTATTAAACTTATTGTTTTTATGGAATACTCATAGAATGCATAAAAAGAAGTTTAAAAATACTCATTATAAATTTCAACTTTTAAATAATCATTATCAAACAAGAGATTATTCATTTATATAAATATTTTTCAGCATATTCTTTCAATGAATGATAATATCATACTTATAAAACTTATGCTATATATTCGAATTTAACTTTTTTAATGCTACAATAATTTACATATTGCATGTTTACTTACATTTCTAGTTTATGCTAATAGAAGTTTTATAACACCTATCGATTTCTTAAAACTTTATTTACATTCAACATTCTAACGTTATATATAGTTTGAGTATATAGTTCGAGAATTTTCTACATAGTTCGAGCCCCATATGTTCACATTATTACATTATTTCTAATATTTGCCCTATTTTTAAGTATCTTCCATCAAGTAAAATGTAGTTCATTTAAATTAGTAAAAATGTACTAGCTTAGGTGAAAATTTAATTATCAAAAGACATGAAAACCTGTTATTAGAATATTTTTAATGGTCATTTTTAAGTGTTTTTAAACTTTATTTTAAGTAATGATAGCAGTATTCATTATATAAAGTAATTTATAGAACCTATTGATCAATCAAGATGTTGCCTACGTTTGAAGTCTTAAAGTAAAATATAAATTGAAAATTTATTCTAGTTTTGTTGTTACATCAGCAAGTTTATGATTGTATGCAAAATAAGTTAAACATATAGTGATGGCAATCGAAGAAACAGTTTTTGATCCAAAGCGTATTTTGCCCCAAAATAAAATCATCAAAAGTGCTGCATCCAAATTATATCAAATTGGTTTATCTCATTTTCCTTATGAGTTTGCTCATAGAAACAGATATCACAATCCATTATTTGTCTTCACAATAAATATACAGCTCTTTATTCGAAGTATTATATTATTATCATTAAATGATGAGTACAAACATATATTCATATATTTGGGAGATTTCTCCAAACTGCTTGGTATCAGAATTCATCTCAACCTTTTTGTAGTCACAGTATTATTAATACCAATCATATCGCAAATCATTCATTATTATAATTATAAAAATGGTAAAAAGCCTTCATATCTCAAACCATTTGAAATGATGTCGGGTTTAGTTTCACCACAAAGTATTGGTCTCACAAATCAATCATATATTTACAAAATGATTGGTCTATCTATAATGTTATTCACTTTTAATGAATTTCTAACTAATATAGTAATACCCGTAATAGTATCTCTCTTATCGTTTATCTTATTTTGTTATAACTGTTCCATTAATGAAATTATTATTTTAGGGATACCTTATAGTATTTTGTGGGGTGTGAATGCTTATTTCATGTATATTATTATATTCTCTCAACTCGTCTACCTTTATATTATAAGTTATTACATGAAGATTAGAATACAAACACTGAACGAAAGAATTTCTAAAAATGTAAAACGGGAAATACCACATATTTTTCGTATTTTAAAATCTTTCGACTCTGTATATAAGGAAATGAGTGTATACAATGACGAATATTGGTCTACATTTTTATTTTTAGTATGGTTCTTATTTACTATCATGTTGAGCACTTTTTTATACATGACATTATTTATCGAAACGTTTCTATTTATTGAACTTATTTTTATTATTTGTTCAATTATTCTCATATCATGTCTAATATTAATTATTAACTCAACGTCTTCAATTAATTTAGAGGCTAATAAAACATATATACTATTAAATAATTGTGTGTTTTATCCAGGAAAATATCATATTCCTAACTCTACAAAACTAAAGGTATAAAACCTTAAAAAATGTCAAATTTTTAAATTAATCTATTATTCATAAACGATAGTTAATGTCATTTATCGAAAGAATTAGTCAGAAAAGAGTTGGATTTTATTGTGGAAAACTTTTTATTATCAATAATTTTCGTGGATATGAAGTCAGTATTTAATCCAAATAGAATTTTAAATAATGAAAAGAATTTTTTATTTATTACAGATAATCTCATTAACCGCTGTGCTTCTTCTGAAAATCACTGAGATATCGAAATAATAGCCTAAAATATTTGGCTTAATTACTTTATTTATTATTCACATTTTATTTATTGATATTGTATGAAATTCAACAAACATTTTTTAATCACCAATTTTTTCTTGATTACTCAATTTAATTGATTACATCTGTTGTTTCTCGTTATCGTTATGAACTTTTACCTTATCGTGTACTCTGATTATATATTATTCATACTCCACATGATGAATTTGAGGATAGACTGTCAAATGAAAGGTGCGTTTGATTCATAAATGTTATTAAACTTTTACCCTTCATTGCGTATTCATAGAATTCATAAGAATATTCATTATAAGTTTCAACCTATACATAATCACTATCAGAGGAGAATATCGTTAGATTTTTAGTTTTATAAAAATAAATAGATTTTTTACTTTTCCAAATACACGTTTCCAAAAGAGTAACTAGGACAAGGAGAACGCTTGTATCTCTGCGCTAGGTGATCTGATTTTGATCCGGTTTGTTTTAAAATGTAGAAAAATGTTCAAGAAATGTCATATTAAAATTTCATAAGTTCATTCCGATTAATTATAAAGTTAATGACCATTAAATGATAGTTTACGTTCAAAATCACAAATTTTAAATAAAAAAAACAATGTTAATGCATTTAATTAAAACTAGAATTAAATGATTAGAAATTGTTTAAAATTAAAGTAAATTATGATAAATCACTTTCACTTCAAACAAAAGTTTGTTTACAATCAACACAACTCACTTCGGGGGTCATTCACAGTGTAGGTTACCATAAAGCGTTACATTTTTATAATAATTTGTAATTTAAAGTGATTTTTATTTGTCTTCTCAAAAAAATTATTATAAGTTTAGATAAATTTATGAAATTTTAATGACATTTCTTGAACATTTTTCTACGTTTTAAAACAAACCGGATCAAAATCAGATCGCCTAGCGCAGAGATACAAGCGTTCTTCTTGTCCTAGTTACTCTCTTGGAAACGTGTATATAATCCATAAATGATTTATAATACAGACATTAAAGCTGACACTTAAATAAGTAGACCATTCATTTGGAAAATGTTTAGTAAATAATAGTTTTCACGATAGAGCATAATTACATGAAAAATAGTTTAAACACAATTCTTGCGAACATAAAAATTAAAAATTAATAACTCTAGGTGCGATTTTATATCAAAATATACGTAGGCGACTACGAAATTTTTTAGCCTAAGTTCTCATTAATATTTTTTAATGAAATTTGGTATTTAGATAGAGCAACTCTTTAGAATAAAAAAATACAAAGTTACACATATTCGTATCTATCGGCTATGGTTTTATACCTCTGTAAGCATATCTAGTCAAAAACCTCTTATCAAATCCTACATAAACCACTTTCGGTTTCTTGTGAAATCCAAAAGAATTAATTTCACCCATCTTAATCATAATTTCCAGAAATTAATCATTTAGATTAGATCAAGAATAAAAATTTGTGTTTAAAGTTTTTTAGCATTTTGAAATGTGGTTTTAGCCTTTTTCATCTGTAGATTTAGAAATGTGTTAATTTTCTTCATTAACATTAACTCAATAGCGTCAGATTATTTACAATAGCATAAAACTTTTTTTTCAATGGATGTCTACCGTAAAAATGCATGTTATGTATTTTGAGTTTTAATAAGTCGACTTACAGAGGTCTAAAACCATAGCCAATAGATATGAATATGCGTAACTTAGAGTGACCACGTCATAACTGCTGTACGGGAGGACTTAAGCAATCGAAAAGGAGGACAGAGAAGGACATTTTTGTTTTTTATTCACATATTATTTAGTTTAATACAATTTCTGTCTAAATGAATACTTCTTATATTCTTTTGCTCATCTTCTGAGACATTGTGATTCACAATTAAAAAGAGGGATTGTTTTGATTAAAATTTTTATAATCACGTCACATGTATTTGATAAGTCAAACGTATGATTGCACTATATTTATGTATAAACCTCCTAATTGTTCCCTTTATAATGTATATATATGCGAAATTATACTATCTTTGACTACGAAAAGGGTATAATTTGACTTTTGCATATAAAACATAAGAAATAATTAGTCTCAGGAAATTTTAGTGCTCATTGTAAAGGAAGACATTGTATTGTCCTCCTCTGACCCCTGGGAGGACAGAGGACAAAATTTGTCAATAGAGGACTGTCCTCCATAAAGGAGGACATGTGGTCACTCTATTTCTCGTTACTATGTCCGCCTTTCACATAAATATTTTCTTTGGTTATTTTACTTTAATAAAATAAAAACTTGAAATAAATTTTAAAATTTTTCTATACTAACACAATTTGAAAAAATGTCTTCATTCAATTCACTATATGAAAACTGTAATGAGAATTTTTAATGTTTTAGTCATAAACGTAAAGCTCATATTCAAAAAATATTCGATTAGTAAGTGAGGCTTAATTACTAAAACTCGATACTGAATATCGATTTTGATATTGGTTTTATCTTTATTAAAATGCTCTTTTGATTAAGAATCTCATCAAACGAGGAGTTTCCTCGCTTTTCATCGCAACGCAAGGAAACAGGCATTTCTTGCTTTTCATTCAAAATTTCTCGTTTTTTCTCTTGGATATAAAATGAAGACTCTACAAAGAATGCTTCAATACGAAATAAAGCATACTATATCAGCTATGCAAAGTATAGGCATCCCAATAAATTAAATTTTCTCATCGTAAGACTGAAGAAAGTTGCGGGTGCAAGTTACAGAAGAGATTCAGCTAAGCATTTTTTAATTAAATTTGAATTTGATTAAAAAATATTATTGTATTGTATTTTGTGCTTTTATTAAGACATTTAAAGGGGACTGCGAGCAAAATGTTGGCATTAAATCTGAGGGCATTATCAAGAGGCTCTTTTAATTTTTGAAAGTAGAGAAGAGGCTTCTCTTGTAGTCAAAACTTCATTTAGTGACTCAGATTCGTTAAAGTAAAATATTTTTCAAGCAATATCTTCAAGTTTTAAATTTTGTGAAAATCTGACCTGAAGCAAACATATACACAAAATGAAAAAACTGTGGAAACGCTCAAAAAAATCTGAAGTTGAGACTTTGAAGTCAAATAAGTTTGTCATCTCTGAACCGATTTTAATCAAATTAGGCTTATTTTGAATATTGTTTATCGATCTCTAAAATGATATAAAAAACTTCGATATCGGACTAAAACGTTGGTTAGAATTAAAGATTAAGTAAATCAATACCTATTTTTTAGCGGCAATAACTGAGTTAACGCTAACGAATTGCGCAGTTTGTGCTCGAATTAATGTGTAGTTGTGTTCGAAAGGCTTTGAATACTAAGAAAAGGTTATTATCTTATAAATAAACACCAATTATCACCAATTGATCCAAACAATGATACGCTATGGCGAGTTCTCAGAATCCGAACAACTCTTAATGTATAAAATGAGAATTGAAGATAAAATGTCTTACCAAACAATCGCTGACCACTTCGGTTGCACTAAATCGGGTGTTTGGAAGACAATCAAGAAGATTAAGACCTTCGGAACCGCTCAAAACCTGTACAGAAGTGGGCGAAAGCGTTGTACCTCTCGACGCACTGATCGGTTAATCAATCGTTTGGTTAGTAAAGACCGAAAACTAACCGCTGATGAGGTTCGAGATCAGGTGCACACACCTAAAAAGTCAGTGTCTGTTCGAACAGTTAGAAACAGAATAAAAGAAAACAATTCTATAGTGGATTCGCTACTAAAAAGCCTATGATTAGTAAACAGAATCGAATCAAAAGACTGGCATTTGCTCTGAAGTACAAGAAGATGCCATTGTCTTATTGGCGAAGAGTTTTATAGTCTGATGAGTCTAAGTTTGAGCTCAAAAACTCGAAAAGACGAGTCAGAGTCTTTAAGAAAAGAGGAGAAGGTCTGCAGAGATCCACAACAAACCCGATCACAAAACACCAGAAGTCAATACTGGTTTGGGGATGTTTAGCCGCCTCCGGAGTCGGGTGTATTACTGATATTCCGTCCACAATGGACGCCAAAGTCTATGTTGACATTCTGGACAAGAATCTGTTCCAATCGGCTGAAGAGTTGGAAATTAAGGACGACTTTATATTTCAATCCGATAACGATCCCAAACATACTTCTCGATTGGCTAAGAAATGGATCGCCGAAAACAATGTCGAAACTCTCGAATGGCCGCCACAGAGCCCAGACCTCAACCCCATTGAACATCTCTGGGACTATTTGGATAAATCGGTGCCAAAGTCTGCCCGGGAAGACATCGGAGTCTTTAGACAATCACTTTTTGATGTTTGGAAGACTATTCCTCAGGAGTACATCGATAGTCTCGTGGACAGCATACCGAAGCGACTGCAGAAAGTCATTGATGTAAAAGGAGGCAACACTTGTTATTAATCTCTAGATTAAAACTTTTTTCTTTATTTTCCCGAAATGTTCACTCATTTACTGCCACTTTGAAAACACTTATTGCTTTATTTGATCCCAACTTATTAAGAACCCTTCAATTAAGTTCAATATCTATTTGTATTACGTTAAAGACCGATAAATAATCAAAATAAGCCTAATTTGATTAAAATCGGTTCAGAGATGACAAACTTATTTGACTTCAAAGTCTCAACTTCAGATTTTTTTTGAGCGTTTCCACAGTTTTTTCATTTTGTGTATATTGAGAAATAACAATAATATTTTCATTCATGTAAAATATTCAAATCAATTGAAAACTAGTCAAAGTTCTTGACAAAGCTCTTAAAATCTTTCGGTATTTCTACGCCACTGTCTTTTGTGTTAGTCAGCAATTAACTGTTGGATTTTAAAACTTTTCCTAGAAAACATGAAAAGCGTAGACAAAACGATAGAACGTTAAAGTTATAATTGACATACAAAAAAGCTTGAGAGCTGGATTCATTTTTGATGTTTTATGTTTGGTCTATCTACAAGTAAAAATTTTGTTTAAAATGTTAAAATATGGTGTGATTGTGATACCTTTTAACAACAATTCACAAGTGTATATGAGAATGAAAATTGTTCTAAATAACTTTGCACTTACAATGTGGACACTTATAATTATAGGTCTTTGAAAATTTATTGCACGAAAATGAAATGACATAAAATAAGAATCACAGTCAGAATTAAATACATATTTAATATATCGAATAATATATTTATGACCAGCGAACTACTTACTTTCTATCATAAGTAATTCTTGAAGGCGACCGGATACTGATTGGCAAACGCGTTGACATAATTCTAGCGTAAACTTTTTCTTTTGTAACTCCCCATCAAACAATTTGAAGGAGTCAAGTCATACGATCTCGATGGCCACTCAACAGCCCCTTTACGACCAATCCAAGAGTTCAGAAATTTTTGTTGAAAATTCACGAACTTTTCTATCAAAGTGGAAGGGACTTCATCTTAATGGAACCATATGTTATGATTCTCATTAAATTTATTAGGCCAAAAATCATCTTCAAGCATTTTGAGGTATTCCTCTTCATTCATCATCAAAAAGGATAGGGCCAATGATAGTGTCAGACTAAATTCCAGCCCACACACAAACACCAGAAGCTTTAATCTCTTTTTCAAACGCGGGTTATCTGCCCAGTGAACGCAATTACGACGATTCGCGTGTTCATTTAATTTGAATACACTCTCATCTGACCAGATTGTGCGATCAACGAGAATTTTGTCAATTATTTGTAACCACTCGTTACAAAACTCGACTTATCAGAATTGGCATCGTTTTATGCATGCATGAGTCGGCTGAGATGATATGGATTCAATCCGAGCTCTTCTGTCATTTTTCGAAGAGAAGTTCTTTTAATTCCTAATTCAACAGAAGCTCGTCTTTGAGATTTTGATAGGCTTTTGTCATGTTCTGTTCTGTCATACAGAATCTGTCCAAATTTTGATTGATTTTTCTGGTTGTTCCTGTTGTCATATAATCAAAAAAGTTCCTTGTTTTATTGATTAGAGGTTTATTACCCATAAAAAGTTTAAATAAAGAATTATGAAAGAACGTAAGTTATTTTAAAACTGTTACTTAGTTGAGCTATAGTCATTCTATGATTTGTCCTTATTTTTAATAAAAGACAAAATTAACGATTATTTTGTAGGATTCAAATGACTTGGATTATGAATCAAAATGCTGGAGTAATGATGATGAAATGATAGCTTTCCACTTTGCGCCTGAACCTCCAAACCCTAAATACTGATTGAGTAGAACCACTACAGTTTCCATTCGCTTTAAATGGTCGTCACGAGCAAATCATTCTTCAGAATCAGTAGTTGAACATTGCATTATAAACGTAAGGATGCTTAAGCTTAAAGATGAGTTCCCTTAAATACATGTATTGCAAAATACTTTGAAAATGGGAACTCTCTAACTTGTCCATTGACCAAAAGAAATGTTGAAAGAAACAGATTCCTCATTTTACACCTTTAACATAAATTGGATTCATCGTTTAAATACTAAGCTTTTAAAACGCGCGCATATTCCATTTCTATTTTCGGTTTTTCTGATCTGAAAGACAACATTCATATATAGTGATGTTTATGGTTGTTTTAATAGTAAAGCAGTTGATCTTAAACTTATCTCTCAAGTTTCTACTTTTTTCATATGCCATAATGTTAAAATCTTAGAATTCTCGTTAAGAAAGTTAAAAACATTGTCAATAATATTTCTTTGGAAAATACTTTCATTTCTTTAAGCTTATAAGTCTTAATTTGGGTAGAAAAACCAATGAAAATATTTTTAGCTAGAATATAATTTCAATTTAAATATTGAATCTTATGTTTTGGAAGTTGTCTACCCTGACTGAATAGTACTCATATTTTATGTACAGAACTCCTGAAAATTTAGGATTACCTCAAAATTAATTACAAATGACTAAATACTAAATCATAAAAATTTAAGTATGATCATAGTCTCACCAGAGGTTAATTTACCGATTTTGATATTTAAACCACAATTATCTTTGAGTTTCAATCTTTTACTGATATTTCTGTCAATCAAAGCTAAAACTGCACCGAAAAAACTATTTGCAATAAATAAGTTAATACTAGTGTTGTTGAAGCTTTCGAAAGCAAAAATTAAAGTTTAATTATTTGAAAATATACAAACAAAATATAAAAGAAATCCAAATGAAAAAGTTTGAACAATCAAATTAAAAGAAAGTTAACTTAATAAATAAATAAAAACTTTAGACATAAAACTAGAGTCAGACTAAAAGTCTTGTAACAGCCAAATAAAAAGTTGAGAAATTATGTAAAGTAAACACATTTGTGACAGATTATTAGATTTCATGCATCTGCGAAAAAGTTAAAGCTTTTAAAATGTCTGACAAAGGACATAAAGCGCAAACTCAAATCAGGGATTTTCGCTATCAACAAATGTTAAAAATATAAACGTTGATAACATGCTTGGAACGTTGAAAATAATGTTTTATATTTCATAGCTGCCGCTTAAATTATTACATCTATTCCTTATTAGTTAATATGTTATAAGAAAAATATCAGATAAACGTTTTCCAGTACTGAGTGACATTTGTTTAGAGAGCATTTCATAGTTGTTAAACCTATTTCGTGATCTCTAATAATTCGATCTATATAAAAATGAGAAAGTATATAATCATAAAAATTTATTCTAATAATAATAAATAGTAAGCTATTGAAATTATGGAGTTTTATCTATGGCAGTTTTATACATAGCTCATTATTACTGAACATAAATAAAATTCATAAAATTTCTAATAGTATTATTTAGTAATGATTTTTCGCTTTTCAACAATATGAATTATCGATTTGAAGAATTTAAGTAAATTATAAACCTTTATTTTAATGTTAATTTGGATTGTATGAAGAAAAGTATTGAAATCCTTTGGGACAAAAGTTGAAGATCAACAAAGTAGTCAATACGAATCACTCAAAGTAAAGTAAAAGAACCGAAAATATGTTCATATAAGTTGAAGCCTTTTATATCTTCTAAATTGGAGAAGAGGCACATTTGGACTTTTCCACTTCACTTAAAATTTGATGTATCCAGAAAATTCGTTTTTGTCACGCAAAGTTTCAAAACAATGTGTGTAAAATAGGTAAAGATAAGGCGATTATTTCAAAAAATTGGAAATAGACTAATTTGATAAATCGATAATTGACTTAAAATTAGAGGTGCGCATTTTAAACCCGCACCCGCAGGTCTGTGCGGGTACCCGCGGGTTTATAGCGGGTGCGGGTTTGCAAATATTTTTCTTTCACACCCTCATCTGAAATAATCTGCAATCAAGACTTAATTTAATGGTTAACGAGATAAGTATTACTTCAACAACAACTATTACATAAATAACACAAGATTCTAACATCATGAACAAATGTATGCTTGAATTCATTGATTATGAACAAAATCTATAACACTAGTATAATAGAGGTTATGACTATCTGCAAAGTAATTTCAACTGTACTGATAGTTTGTTGAAATTTTAGGACGAAAATAAGAACAGATTTCCTAAACTAAGCGTTATTTCAAAAAGAATTTTAACTATACCAGTAACTAATCTTTCCACTGAGCAAGACTTCAGTTAAATTACTTTTAATTGACAGGAGATCTTCAATAGATGCAGAATAACTCGATAAACCGTTACTTATAAGATCAAATTTTAATATTATTTTACAGAATATTGATTTTATACTTAATCATAGTTGATATTTGTATTTTCATTCGATTTAATTAAAATAAATTTTTGAGTCTATTTGCGGGTTTTTGCGGGTGACCCGCACTTTTTTCACTGCGGGTGCAGGTGCAAAGAATTTCATAAATACACCTCTACTTAAAACTGGATAAGACTAAGAAGTCTACGAGTGATAATGTTAATTTTACAAAGAAGACCATTCGATTTTTAAAAATCTAATTATCTGATAATTAACTTTCATTCGAATATAATGCAGAAACTAATGGAAAATCAATAATAGTTACAGAAACCAATGAAAATAGAAATTATTCATATCATTATAATTGGAACGTTTAAACAAATAAAATTTTTTTTATTGAAACAGAATATCATAGTCACTTAAGTCAATTTTTCTTATATTAAATAAGAGCTAGATCAAATTTATGATGAGTAAAAATAAAACAAATTTTGATCCAAAAGAAGTTTTACCTCAAAATGTTATCATCGAATCGGCTGCAACTCATTTATATACAATTGGATTGTCTTTATTTCCTTATGAGTTCGTTCATAGGAATAAATATCACAATCCATTATTCATTTTCATATCAAACTTACAACTATTTATTCGTTGTATTGTTTCATTATTTTTATTGTCAGATGAAAGTGGAGATTTACTGATATTTATTGGTGAATTTGGCCATATTCTCAATATAAGAATCCATTTCAACATTTGTGCATCTCTTGTAACATTTATAGCTATTGTTTCACAAATCATTCATTATTACAATTATAAGAATGACATAAAGCCTTCATATCTTAAACCATTTGAGATGTTATCGGGATTAGTTTCACCTCAAAGTATTGGTCTCACAAATGAAGAAGTAATTTATAAGATAATTAAAAGGTCAAAAATATTATTCTATTTATGTAATATTATTTGTAAAATAGTCATGCCTTTAGCCACATTTAGTTTATCTGTCGCTTCATTCAGTCTTAAATATTCATTAAAACAATTCTTAATATTTGGAATACCTCATATTTTTCTCTGGATTTGTAGTTTCTATTATGTTTACAATTTTATTATTTATCAGTTAGTTTACTTTTATATATTATGCTTTTACATTAATTGTAAACTCAGATCAATTAATAGGACAATTGTGGCAGGTTTGAAGAGTGAAAGTCAAATGAAACAGCTGAAAGTTTCAAAAGTTTTAGAATCACTTGATTCAATATATGCCGAAATTATTGAATACAATAATGTTTATTGGTCTAAATTCTTATGCACAGTTTGGATATTGTTGTCTATTATCATAAGTTCTACATTGTTTTTAACGATTGGAGTCAAAGTTAATTTTATTATCAAAATACTATTCATTTATGGTTCAATTCTGTTTACTGTTTGGTTATTATCCATCATGAATACTGCCTCTTCAGTGAATTTAGAAGCGAATAAATCTTATAAACTTTTGAATTCTATTTTGGCCACTTCAAGCTCCAGATTTGTTTCGATTTTTATGAGAATTAAGGTAAGTGTTATAGAATTCTTGTCACTAATTATACAAATTGAGAAAATTGTTTTCTACTTTCAGTTGGTATCATTGATTGAAAGTGTGGGCCAGAAAAGAGTTGGATTTTATTGTTGGAAACTATTTATTATTAACTACTTTCGTGGATACGAAGTGAGTAATTAATTGTTATGTTAAAATCTATAATAGATGAAAAAATTATAAAAATAATTTCATTTATCCAACAGATAACTTCTATAATCGCTATGTTCTTGCTCAAATTAATAGAAATCTCTCACTAATCTCTAAGGGTTATCAGTAAATTATTCACTTAATGTAATTTTTCATATAAAATCTCACTTTAAATGATTAATTCTCTTAATTTTCATATTCAGTAAACAATTAATCGTCTTTCAAACTATTATTTACCATACATATCCTGAATGAATGATATACTTATTTTAATATTAACTTTAATTTCTGAATGTTGTCTTTGATTTATTCCCGTGTACCTTCTTATCTAAGTATTCTTGAAGTAGCTAATCATTGGTCTCAAACTTTCATTGTTTTAGATACAATATACTGAAAGTCAGAGTTTCAAATGA
Organism: Archegozetes longisetosus; assembly: GCA_018873245.2. Lineage (NCBI taxonomy): Eukaryota > Metazoa > Arthropoda > Arachnida > Sarcoptiformes > Trhypochthoniidae > Archegozetes > Archegozetes longisetosus. The sequence goes on along the minus strand of JAEMBT020000009.1, from coordinate 4,108,377 downwards.
ATGAATGACACTTTTAACCGAAACGAAATGTAAACTTGCGGAAGCCTGATTTCAAGTGTAAATTCGGGCTCATTCAAGAATAGTATCGTGTAGCTGAATCTGTCGGCAAATACACTGACGATGGAAGAAACACACTCTTTACCTAACATTAGGAAAAGCTCTATAAAGACATTTGGTGAAGCCTGTTTAAAGTAATTCATAACAGAGTTTGGATCAAGATTTGGTTTAAGTTTTTCTGAGCATTATAAACACTATTATAGAAAGCTTCCGATTTATTTGACATTAAGACTAAAGCAGTAGGGATAACTTTGTGAATTTTCGCTGAATGAATGGTGTTAACCTGTTTAGGTAAAACTGGACTCACTTTGAACATCCTATCTGCGAACCAATTAGAACTCTGAGACCTAAAATTCAAATTTTTTGTCGTTGTAAACACCATTCTATCATTTGAAGGTCCGCTACCGCGCATAAGGAAAGCAGCGCCATTAGATGCTTGAGTATATTCTATTGGTAGAGTTAACTCGATTAAGATCGATGGGTTCGAGACTGGAGTATGAACTACTTGTCGAAAACGCTGTATTGTTCTTTTCATACTTGGTATTGGTGATAATTGGCCCACAACAGCACTGCTAACACAAATACTAGAAGCAGCTATGATTTGGCGTGTAGTTTCCTGTGTTGAAACAGCTTTTACTGAGGGAAATATTGGGGCAATTCTTGTATTGTCTTCGATTACCAGCAATTGTCTCAGTTGACTGATATCTGACTAGTTGTTCTCAAACACAGTCTCTCTGAGTGTATGATCGCCTTTAGAGGTTGTCTTTTTTACGAGGTCCACTAGTGCGAGGAACGGTCAAAAGTAACTCCTCGTTGTCATCGATACGACACCAGTCATAATAAATGGGTTCAATGATCACTTTAAATTTCATTTTTTCAATTTTAGAATTAAATGATAAATCAAATGATTTCATGTTTCTTGATTTTCTTGTCTTCATTGCTCTTAATTTAATGTGTTAGCGCAATTTTAATTCACATTCATCGATTGGTAGAATCGTTTTTACGCAATATTAAATAAATAAATCAATAATTAAAACAAAATAAATGATCTAAACTTGTTTACAAATCACTGTCACTTTTCTGTCACTTCAAACTCGCATTCAGGCCCATACTCATCAATATCGAGAGTAACATCAGTTGAGAGTTCAGTAAACTCTGGTTAACTAAATCAGTCACCTATCTAACTAAAGTCACCTCATCAAATAAGCGTTTACAAACGCTCGATGGATTAAACATTTTTAATTTAAAGACAAATTTTAAAAAATGAAGCTAAAATATAAATGAGAAAATATTTTGATTTGAAATTCGAGCACAACGGTTGTAAATATAAACACATGAGACTACGAAATCTTAGACTTTGAAGGACTGTTCAAGCATTGCGACGGCCTATTAGCAGCTAATTTTAGTATTTTCTTTTTAAGATGATTAATATTAATAAGCTTGTATAGTTTTTATTTCATTCCCCGACTAACACCAGAAATCTCTCCCTTGTTAGTACTAATTCAATACCTTTTAAATTAACCATTAATGAACCTTATGTGATCGTGAAATGGTATAAATCTTCAATAATAATTACATCGTTATATGTATACAACACTATTAATACATTAAAAACGTAGTAGCTTTTAATTGAGTTGTGATATCAAGTGTAATTTAATGGCTGAAAGCGATATAAAGATATATAATAAAAAAATAAATTATTAGTAGATTATTACATCTCAATTCAGAAGAGTAGTGCTTAATAGATATTACGATTTGATTAAAGTGCTGAAGTTGAGTAAAAGTGACAATTTGTGATATAAAGTTAACAGGAGTTTCACGGAACTCTGTTTATAAAATTTTAAAGATTGTGTTTCTCCGAAAAATACTAATACTATTAAATCTAGAAATGACTTCAAAGATAGTGAATTTGAAAAAATTGACTCGGTTATTATTGATTTTAATAAATTTTTTTCTTCAATAAATGACGTTTACATTAAAACAAAATCAGAACCAACAATATTTTTCAAAGATTGCGACAGAACTACATTTTATAAATTAATTTTTAAAACTGAGTAAAAATTGCAAAATACTAATAAATTAATAAAATTAGAACTAATGAATAGAAAAGATTTAAGAGGCAAAATAATTAAATATTTAATTGAAAAACAAAGACTTGAAGGACTATCGCATATTTCAGACGTCGTTTATATTGGCGTACACAAAATTACGTAGAATAAAAATACTGAGCCCTTTGAGCAATAGTAAAAATATAAGATTTAAAATTTCGATTGATAAAGGGACGAGATATTTAATTGTTTGTGCGGGATCGAAAAACGGTTTCTTTGCCGGAGCAGAACATATTTTCATTAATTCAGAAATTAATGTTCAAATATTTGAGAATTAGATGAAAAAACTTTACTTAAATTGTCCCCAAATCCTATCATAATTTATGAAAATGCAGCAACACACTCTATGCAATACAATAAACATACGGTGGAAATTTCGGCTATTAAATCAAATAAAAGTGGCTTTCATCCAATAATATCGAGTATAATCAAATTGCGATAAACCAAAAACTATTAAAACTCGTTAAAGAAAGCACTTTTAATAATAGTTATAATGTAGCTTATATGGTTAATAACGCAGATCATATTCCCTTGGCCTTATCATCATATGTTAAATTAAATAGAACTAGTCTGGGCTCAGTTAAAAAAAAATTATTTCTAAACATAATTTCAATAATAATACCATTAAATTCAAAATTCTAATCTACAGTGCATTAAGAAATTAGTTCAACCTTTGGCAAAATTGTACTAGACATGTAGTGAAAATTGAATCTGAATTTTGGATTATTGAAAATTTTTAATCATATTCTTAGTGATTGTGGTTATTGTGGTCTTAGTCATTGTGGAAACGTTTTTCCTTAATTCAAGCCAATTTAATTAAAGGTAGAGTTCTTGTCACTTGTAAGTACGTTTGCTTTTAATTATTGGTAGATAGTAAACGCTTTTTATTGATTAGTTTTCCGTGAACAATTAAAATTCTAGAGGTTTCCTAATTTCCTTAAAATGAATTTATATGCATGTTTATTAATTTAATAATTTAAAATACATTCAATGCGCCACACTTAACTATCTGTCGGCGAGCGTTAATTATTTGAAGATCGCAATAAGTCAAGGCGCATCTCAAAGATATAGCTGCAGAAGTTCCTTTTGTACAATCTATCAGTATCAGTAATCAAAAAAATAGATTGGTTACAAGGTTATTCAACCTCAAAAACATGGATGCCTCGAAAAAACAACTGAAGAAGACAATCATATATTAGAAGTCGAAATTTTTTCAAATTTGACTCAGTCCGAACAATGATGACGAATATTCGTGAAAAATTGAGCATTGATATTGAAATTTTAAGACGACAATTTAATCAAAGATTAATAGGTATTAATTGACTTTTCTAGTGTGATTTCTAGTTTTCGGGTTGTTAATGGGTTTGAGTAAATATCAGAAATTTAGCTAATTAAATTGAAAATTAGTAACATTTTATTAGTAATGTGAGACTATAGGCGCGAGACTGTGATACTGATGAATAAGTGGCTATATAAGGAAGTCGAAACGCTTGGTCATAAATTTAACTGATTTTTAAAGAGTGGTTCTCATAATTTCAAAGTCCATAATTCTTAGGCATATCGGTTGAGCGCTTCAACAGTTATAAGCTTTTGAAAATATGAGAACCACTCTTTAAAATCAGTCAAATATGTGACCAAAAGTGTTTTAAACTCGAATTCTGGTGCAACATTTGTGTACTTATACTAAATCTTCTCAAACGCCGCTTCCCAGATATTGGTTTAAAATCTGGAACAATGGCCAAAAATCGAGTTTAACTGAGAACACAAAGCGTCGAAGAGTAGAAGCTGCTGGGGAAAATTTTAAATTATCAGATGAAATTTGGCGCAAAATAATGTTCATTTAAGAGTTTTTTAAGAGTATGCTGATATTCTTCACCTGTTACAACCAAGGTCTCACACTGCATGGCTCGTCCTGGCATGATGTATCCCGAAATTGATGGCATAGATTGTATACTTCTCTCATCCTAATTTCGACCGGCTATTTTAGTTTACATTCTGGAAATTTCAGGGACAGTATACCACAGTAATACATGGCACTTTATAAACGCTCTCTGTTCTTCGTTGTTAACATTGGCCTGAAGAGGATCAATATTTGGGACAATTACAATATCACTGCTAATAAGCAGTAAAATCAAAGTAGTCTGCATCGTGAAGCAGTAAGGTAATAAGTGCGTAATAATTTGTAGAACACTTATTTATTACTTCATTGATAGGATATGAATATACAATTACATTTCAGCCACCCTAATAATTTTGATTCGAATTTCAAAACTCAAATCTTAAGTCTTATATGTTTATCACTCGTTCTCAATTCAATTAAAGCATGTACTGTCCATAAAACATGGCTATCTTCAGTTTCGGTGAAGCCACCATTATTACGATAAGAAATATTTTTCCAATAGTTTGAATATAGAAACGAAGTGCTTTTCATTCTGTAGATGGAAACATCTTTTCATTTTAATTGTTTTATTTTCTGAGAAAAAATTAATAATCAATTTTTGAAGTATATCAAACATCTTTGATCTTTGAACTTTTACAGCAATTTATAAGAACTTAATGAAGAAAGTTCATTTTTGTGAATAATTGAAACATTATCTATATAACGTATGGTATTGAAAATCAAACATAATTTCGTAGTCATGAAAAAGTCGACAAACAATGTAATAGCACTATTAATGGAATGTTGCTAAATTTATATCTATTAAGCTATTAGGCGTACTTTAGATAATCGTTTTCCTAAATTTAACATTTATATACTGTACACGGTTTAACTTTCTATACCGTACATATTTGAGATAAAATTTTAATTTTTCAAAATGCACAAATTAATAGTTGACATGTCACATAAATATTATAAAACAAATATTCGCTTATAATTGATGTATATTTATTGATGTAAATTTTGAGAAATAAATACTATTTTCTTTATATCAATAAAGAAAATAATTATGAAAAAGCATGAAATTTACTAGTTAAATATGTTATTCATTCAATAATAGTCCACTTTTCAGTAAAATATTTGTGGTTTATGTTCGTATTTCACTCAACATATCTCAAAGTCAGTCAAAAGACTAAAAACACCTATTTTTATGAATAAAAGATTAAGAAGATTCAATCCAAACGAGTTACTGCCTAAAGATGTTGTTATCGAGAGTGCTGGAACTCATTTGTATAGAATTGGATTATCTCTATATTCAGTTGGATCAGTCAAAAGGAGTCAATTTTATAATCCTAAGTTTATACTAATCTTGTTCTTACAGTTCATCATAAGATCTATCATTTCATTACTATTGTCTGATGAAGATTCAAATTCACTCGAATTAATAGGAGATGTAGTTCACTTTATGAATCTTAGGATTCATTTAAATATAGTTATAATTACACTAACATCTTTAGCACTTGTATCACAGATCATTCATTATTACAACTATAAGAATGATATAAAGCCCTCTTATCTAAAACCATTTGAAATGATTTCTGGTTTGATTTCACCAAAAAGTATTGGTCTCACAAATGAAGCGGAAGTTTATAAAATGATAAGAGTGTCGAAAATATCGTTTTCTATATGTAATTGGTTCTCAAATTCAGTGTTACCTATACTGGCTTTCACAATATGTATAATCACATTTGGTCAAAATCTTTCACTTAAAATGTTCATTTTTTTGGGCATTCCTTATACTTTACTTATATCCTTAACCGTAATATATATATTCACCTTTGTATTATGGCAATTGATTTATTTCTATATAATTTGTTATTACTTGAAAAGTAAATTGAGAGCAATTAATGAAAAATTGAAAGAAAATAATAAAGTATTGAAATTATATAACGCTATTAAATCATTGAATGATATCTATTCTGAAACTAATGAGTATAATAACAATTATTGGTCAACATTTTTATTCTGGATTTGGATTTCTTTGACAATATTACTAAGCATATTATTATACACATCTTTGTTTGGGAAAATGACTTTATTAATCAGAGCTATCTTCACTTTCGGCGCAATATTCTTTGTTTTTGGTCTGATTTTCATAATAAATACTGCCTCTTCTGTTAATTTTGAAGCCAAAAAGTCATATAAACTATTGAATACCAGTTACATTTCTTTATGCGGAAGAGTTCTGTCGAACCGCCTAAAATTAAAAGTAAGTATCTGTCAGATTTCAAATAATTTTTATGAATGTTTTTCAATACATAGTTGATGTCATTCATTGAAAGAATTGGAGAGAAAAGAGTTGGATTTTATTGTTGGAAACTATTTATTATTAATTATTATCGTGGATATGAAGTAAGAATTTTCTACTTTTCATAAAAATATTTAAAGTATCTTAAGATTCTTTAAAATGTTTAATAAATAGATAATTTGTCTGATTGGGATACTTTTCCTGAAGATAATCGATATTGCATTATAAATCTTGAATTGATTTTGATAATGATTGACATTTTCACCTTTTTTTGAATTTAAGTAGAATTTGAAAAGTTGTTGTTTGATAAGTAAATTTATTTATGTTTAGTATTTCAATATAACAAATCAATGTTCATGTTATCAAATGGTTGCAATACATAACCGATTGAATAATGTTTTATCTATTTTTCTGCACTGATAAACTGTATCCGGTATTTTGAAAATATTTGGTAATGTTTAAATAAAGAATAAATATATAAATAGCTTTTGTTGCTATAAAATTTAAATCACGTAATAAGCTTCTATAGTAATATTTTCGTTCTCAAACTCATCAATAAATTAACAGTATTCCAGTTTAAGTTGACTCAAATATCATAACTAAAAGCCTTGTTGTTACAACCCTTTAAAAAGTCTCATCCAAGCCATGAGAAATGATTTCTTGTTACCGTACCACTAAAGAAGTTTTTTTACACAAATGAAGTACATGTAATAGATTATTTTCATCAATTTCTCTCAATAAATAATAATCTATTTTATCAATAAGTGAAGTCATGGATAAGTTACTGCATGCGTTCTCTCGATTCAAATCTATACCAATAAACGTTTAGCTGACGATATATTCTGTACAGGGAGGACGGAAATTTTATGCTGCAAACTTAATTGAATTATTTACTAATTAATTACAAACTTTTACATTATCTTTAATCTTTTAACTATATTCCAAACTTAAATTCTAATACGAGGTACATTTTTCTTTCATAATTAATGGTTTCGTTAATTCGATTAGAAAAATATTCGATTAGATTTCCTAAAGCGGACTTTGTAAAGCTTTTCCATTTATTTTGAACTCTTGATGATTTGTAGGCCGATAAAGACAGAATTTTGAATAGCTCTTTTACATATACTTTCTGTCCACTCTTTAAAGCCCCGCCTACAAATCGTTAAAAGCTAGTTAATAGAGTTCAAAATAAATGGAAAAGTTTTACAAAGTCTGAGTTAAGAAATCTAGTCGAATAATTCCCTAATCGAATTAGCGAAACAATTGATAATAAAGGAAAGTACACCTCGCATTGGTGTTAAGTTTGGAATATAGTTAAAAGATTAAAAATAATGTAAAAGTTTATAATTGATCATTAAACAATTCAAATTTGCAGCATAAAATTTCCGTCTACCCTGCAATGTCACTCAATATATCAATAGTCAACTAAAATGAATTGGAAATACCAAAATTCGATAATTTCTCCTATACATCGTTACAAATAACTATTTTTATTTTTAAAATTGTCTATGATAACAATGATTGTTGTCAAGTGAATGTATACTATTATAAGTGCAACACCTATGTTAGTAAAGTGCGCTGCACTTTTTGTTCCTCTTCTCTCACCTTTCACTATTATACTTCCGATCGTTTACCATAAATGATTTCAAAAATTTTGTATTGATATATGAAATACTTTATTGAATTGAATAAAAGAATTGTACATTAGAATCAATCATTATTAAGTCTGACACAAATTGAAGCTCTCAAAACCTGCTGTAATATCTGTTTCAATACACTTAAAGTTAAGGAGAGAACTGACCTTCAAGCGCACTTCGATGATTGCTGCCCAGTGATATTATTTGCTAAACACTTTTTGCTAACCAGTCAGAAGGGGCTCAAAGATCACTTATTGACTAAGTCAATAAGTTATTTACGCACATATCCTGAATCTAAATATAGCTTGAATTTAAAGAAAAGATCGTCTACAGCTCTAGTTCTAGAAAAAGGACATTGAGTCTTATTAGTAATTGATAACTTTTGAGTGCTAAATATTTTATGCACTCACGCTATTTAAAAGTTTTATTTTTTGGATTAGCATTCATATTATCGAATTAGCTATTGATTTTTAAATAAAATGAGTTTGAAAATTAGATACTTTTTGGCAGCTATATGTAATAAGAACAAGTCACAAAATTTCTATATTACAGAAAACACTACTAATTGTTGGCTAAATGAGTGAAAATTTTCATATTGTTTAGAAATAACTAAACTATGTTTCTGTTTCATAATACAAGTAATGTTGAGTCAAAGTCCTTATATTAATTTTCTTATGATTTTTGAAATTTCTATTCTCGTAAAATTTTATGATATGCAAAAATATCTTATATAATAGTTATCGTGTTATTTAATAGGCTATAATGAGCAGAAATGAAATATTGATACATATTAAATCACAAACTGGTTTATCCGTTACTTTTAGTCTTTGAATCAATTTCCGTCCCCTGTTTGCAGTTTATCTCGATTTACATTTTCTGAAAAGAGTCGATTTTCATATAAAACTAGTTGTGCTAAATTTCTCACATACTCTTCAGTTTTACTGCATTTTATCAGATTTTCCAATACTGTTATGCAATCATCAACTATTAGTAAACGACGATATCGTTTGCGATTTTCTCGCGTAAAGTTAGCTAAAGTCCAAACTGCATAATAATGTACTTCTTGTGGGATATCATCCTTGCATTCAAGTAAACGATTGAATGGTTTAAATGTATTGAAGTTTACAAATTTTGAACTTATTTTCCACTCACAGACTTTATGTTTTAATTCATCTATAATTAGACTTCTGTTCAAAACCGAATTATGTTTAAAATATTGTTTCCAAAAAGCCTTTCCTTCAGACAAAATATTGGCCAAAACGTGAGAAGAAAGGTAACTAGTTAAGTGATTCTCATTTGAGAGCATTTTTAAGATTACAGAAATGAGTTCTTGTTTCATTAATCTATTCCTCAATTCTTTAAACTCTGATATATTAGCGAAAACCCCAGCCATCGGATTGAATAGGTTTTGTTCATTATAAGGAAACAAATGATTGCATTGAATGAAATAATCAATAATTTTCTTATCCAATAACCTTTCACTTATATTAAGTGAATCGTCTGTAAGATTCCAGAGTAAATCCCATGTATTCATCATATCCTCATTCCAGACCTTACTCTCGATTCCCTGATCAAGAATCTTAAGCATTTTATCCAAAATCAAAATATCATTTACTGGTTTGATAGTCATGTATATTAAAATCTGAAGTCTTCCGATTTTCAAAATTATTAAGTTTTGACAGACCATATAATTGTAAATCAACTTATTCCCAATAAACACAACCCAATTATTTCCAAATTCTTCACAGAATTTCTTGCATAGATTGTTTGGATCGAAAGTCCTTTCATCCAAAGAATATTTGAATATCTCTACCAACTTCTTCTTCATATTATTTGACATATTAGTAGCAATTATTTCAATGCTATCAACGCTGTCCCATTCATTATATATTGAAATTTCTTTTTTAGCTTCTTTCAAGTCCTTTTCTAGTTGATAATTTTTTGCATTCATGGCATTTATTATACTCAAAGTACCATTTAGTTGCATTCTCAAATACTTCACGCAATTATTCTGATGTTCAGTCAGATTTTCTGAGTCAATACTAAGACCACATTCGCATAAAACAAATTTATTGGGGTTGAAATTACAGTTATTTACGTGAACTTCAAGTCCTCCTAATTTGATGTATTGTTCGCATCCATTCGATGAATATTCACAACTTATCTCGAGATCATTCAATAAATTGATAAATGATCGAAGTGGCTTGTGTAAGTTCTGATTTGATATTTTGTTTCGATCAACAGGACAATTATCTATTAGGTGAGCAAGATTAAAGAGGATTTGCGATAATGTTAGATATTAAAAATTACATTCGATACCGATAAATAGATGAATTTTCAAAGTCTATCAAGCTTAGAGTTTAATTAATCGATTATGTACCACTTGAGCGAAAATCACTTAAGCCACGAGAGCAAGTCTTTTGAGGAAAGCTTTTTAAGCGAAATTTTTTATTATTTGTTATTTTATGACTTCTATAAATAATGCAAATCAATTATGGTGAAACCTGTATAAGGCGTACACTCAGCGGGCCGAGAATAGTTTAAACCACACATGAGTGTACTTTTTATTCGGTTTGGAGTTTAATCTTTATTGTCTATTAAAATAGTCAGTCACAGTTGATCACTTCTATCTTAACTTTCAGAGTAAGAGTATTAACTTTTGGACATTCCACTAAGGTGTGATTTACGGACTACTTCTATACACTGAGGTGTGATCTACACACTTCTAATAAATAAAATATTTTATTTGAAAAACTAATATTAAAAACTAATATAAAACAATTTAAAAGTTTTAAAAAATTAAATAAATACAGATTGAATATCACGTAAAAGAGATATAAATAGATACTGTTTTGAATTGATTGAGTGCCACCAGATCTCCTTCAAGTGTCTCGGCAACATGTCAGGGGTAGTGCCGTGTATTTTCCGAAGTATCTTCATTTTAAGATAATACCAAAGCGACTCGATGGTTTGAGTATTAGCACCAGTACTCGGATCCACAAAGAAATGCTGATGGTTAACCGTTTGGTGTTGATAACTATGCTGGTCAATAGTCCTGTAAGCACTCCATTCGTCAGAAATGATGAGACTATTGGGAGCGACTTCGGATTGGATAATTGACAGAAGCGTATCCTTATCCCGCTTCTCGACCACAAAATACCGGCGCTCGAGGACTTCTTGTCCGCAGACGAGGTGTCTTAAGCATAGGCTGAAAACCTAAGGACCAGATATTCGCCTTCCATAGTTACGGTTGCTATTGATGTCTTCAGCTTCCGGATCGTCAGCTGGTAACTCTTCATCAGCTCTTAAATTTCCTCGCAATAAACGTCCGCGATTGGCCTTACGTTTGCCCCTAAGAAGAGATTCGTCGATTTCAATACGATGACCGGACCCACCAAAAGGTTGACGGCGTTCAAAAATTTAGACGCATACATCGCAACAAAGATTAAACCAGTCGCAAACTGCCTGATTACATTGACCAGTTAGCGCTTCGGCGGTTACCAGTGTAATCTCCATGACCCAATAATAACAAAGTTCCAAGATTTGGCCTAGGGAAAGATTGCTACGGCAGCCGCCATATAAATCGGTGTAGGTGAAAAAAGCGTTGGTCTTCCTGATGGACTGAAACGTCTGACAACCTCTTCTAGTGCAATGCAATGTTGTATATTCCCGAACTGTTCCATCGCGAAGATTCTTACGGCGAATAACTTGAGCTGTGGTTGAGCCACATTTGGTGGAAACCGGGAGATTACCTTTATGAGGCAAAAGATGATGATGCTGAAGGGAAGAAACACGTGCTTCTTCGGTGGCAATAATTACATATAATTCCAAGAGTCTCATTATTGTGAGTAGCCAACGCAATTATCGGACTGAGATACATCTTCCAGTTTACATGACTATTCATACTGTTTTACACGTGTTATTACTAATTTCTAGAAAGCTTACAAAAGTGCAAAATCAAATCAGTTATAATATTGAACTACACCTGTATATTGCAAATGGCCATTTTCCAAAGTTTTTATTAATACAGAAATTGCCCTATGACTTAGTTACAGTGAGACAAGTTCTAGTTGTAGATCACTTATACTTGTAGATCACACCTCAGTGGAATGCCAACTTTTGACTAGTCATAATGACTTATCGAATAACCAATTAGCAGACAACAGAAGTATGTTGAGTATTAAAATCAGAACAAATTGTTTGCGCTTGAGTATCAAAATATGTACAACTAGTCGTGTTCGTCTAACACAGTTCTTACTCGTATTGAAAGGACTTTTAATATACTTAACATACTGTACTCGTATGCGCTAAACAGGTTTATTCCTTATTAAGATGGTTTTATAATGGGAAAACAGAAGAACGTCTCATAAATTTTACTCCTTAACAGATGTACTCCTCACACAGGTGTACGCTTTCACAGGTTTACCTGTATCTATCCATTTTAATCTCAAGTAATATTTAAGTGTAATTTAAAAGATCAAGGAATAACTTAAGAAAATCTTCAGTAATAAAGGCCGAAATTTTGTCATCCATCTCATTATCCGAAAGTAAAACTTTCGATTATTCACAATAGCTAAAAACTTTCCGCTTACATTTAAATCTCTACTATTGTAGGCTCTGGTTGTATTAACTCATGTTTGACTATTATATTATTGATGAGACCGACAAGTACTGTGGAAGAGTAGCTCCGATTTCGATATCATCAAAACCTTGTTGCATTCGCATACATTCGTTGTTGGTTATCTTAAGGAAATATGGCTGAGTTTTAAATCGATAATAGTTAAACAACGATCTACACCGACTTTAGTGGTATATGAAAGTTTGAATTTGGTTCCATATCAAATGTTCCTAAGACAATCGAGTTTTGCGACATATGAGTCTGAGATAATCAAGCTTTGCATCATTAGAGTCTATGACAGTCGAGCCTCACTTTAAAAGCTGTAATTTTATATTTGTGGGAATGAGTTGGAAATGATACCTGCGATCATTTTATTGAGAGTGGATTTTTATAAAATGAAATAACAACTCTTAGACTTTAACAATTAACAATCCTTATTAGTATATAGATTGAATGATAATACACAAAGATTTAAAAGTGTCATTCATAATCTAAGCTCTCTCACTCTCTTACTCAATTTCTACTCTATTACTCTCATCTTTTATACTTTTCTAGCTAATTAATAAAAGGATGTTAAGAATATTTTCGACTTATAATTTTAAGAATTTTATTCCTAAAAAAGGATTTTTAAGCATTCAAATATTAAATTCTCATAATAATTCATTTCCTTTTGTAACTAATTCAGACCAAGAGTTTATTAATACAATTATAACAGGCTAAACATAATCTTTTATAGTCATTACAATTAAGGAGTTTTATTCTCATAGTCATAACAAATAAAAGTTCTCAAAACAAATTAAAATACTTTTTACTTTAATATAACATTATAATGTGATCTGTTTTGTAGAATAAAATACAAATATGCTCTCCATCACGCGTTTGTATTAAATTCCGTAAAACGGATCACATGATAAAATGATCGAAACTATCATTTACAAAGTATTCCCTCATTCATTGAAAAATTAAGGTTAATTGTCAAAAGCTTAATTGTCGGAGGCTCAACTGCCAAGGCCCAATTGTCTTAGGCTCAATTGGGGTGCTTCGAATGTATATGCATTGATAGTTTAGACAGTTGGACCATAGTTTCTTTTTAAGTTAAGATTTGGTATGCTTTCTTTCCCTCTCAGTTTCACTCGAAATATGATTGTGTTCTTTCGGTTATTTTTTAAATTTACTACTTTGAAAGATCATACAACCTTTCATGAGTTTTCTGATTTCTTTCGACAAACTCAACAACTGATACCATTTAACTTTTTGTCGTTTCTGAAGATAAGCTGAAAAATTTTCCTCCTTGGTTAAAGTTATATGCTTTACTCCAGACATCAATATTTTAAAATAGTTATTTCACATAATAAAACAAATGAGCAAATAAAATATTCAATGGAAGAGCTTTCAAACACTATTATACATCGAATTTGTGTAGATCTAATTGTTTGTTATATAGGATTAGTAAGATCTAGGATTGTCTTTCGAGGAGTGTTTCAAACTTGACTCTTAATGGAAAAATATAAACCCTATTAGAGTCGATGTAAATTTAATATTTATCTCTGATAGTAGCTTTCGCTCAAAAGATCTTCCCTTAAATGACTTTTCGCTTAATTGACTTTAACGCAAATAAACTTCACTTAAGTATGTTGGCTCAATTAATGTCAGTAACTAAACAAACCTTTTTCTTTAATCCACTGATTAATACACTCAGAACAAAATATGTGATCACAAGGATTTATAACTAACGGATCTTTAAGCACATCGTGACATATACCACAAATAAACTCTTGATTTATATCTGAATTTTTGAATCTATTCACATCATAACCCATTGTTGAACAAAGTTTAGAAATTTTTTACGCAAAACTGAGTGTTAAATAGACTTATTATGAACTTTATGTTATTCAAATTAGATATTCTCAGGTTATACAGTATTCAATTAGCAGCATAAAAGCTGAGCTTTCAATATTCATTGCATTACTAAGTGCTGATAACCAAAAGTTTGTTATTGTTATTAAAAATTTGTCTCATATATCTTGACTAGAAACAAGATTAAAGCCTTGGATTTTGATGTTATAACCATACAAACATGATAAGAAATTAGAACATATTTATAGCTTACAAGACTTCCTTTCAAAAATCAACTAAAAACTCGAGATGTAAGAGAAAAGGTCTACATTTCATCCATTTCATAGCCTATATCTTTACAAAGCCAGAAAAGTTTATTTGACATACAAATGACAGTTAGAGCTATTAGTTTTTCAAACAGTAAGCTACTTGTATAGATACAAATCTATTAGTGACTGACTTATTTTAACAGATTATAATTTTTTGGATTTCCAAATTGTAATAATGAATAAAACATGTAGGCGAATCACTACTGTGTCTATTTGTATCTAGCCGTTGGAAAACCCGTTCAACTTGTTCAAGCATAGTAATTTGGACAAATTGAATCACTTTTTCAAGCAATTTGAAGGTACTTCGCATATACGTTGTACACTACACTTAATTTGTCTTTAGTATCCATTATAACTTTAGAACGACTCTAAATGATTGATATAATAACATGGGTTCAGAGATTGATCAAAACGTTATGATGATTATGGTAAGAAAAACTAAAATTAATAACTACTTCATTAAGTAATCATTATTATTGTTCATCTGTAAGTATTAGTCATCTCAAGTTATATCAATTATTTGGAGTGAATCAAAATTTTCACGACACTAACTCCATTATTATGTATAATACATTATACATAATACATGAAATTTAGTCTTAAACACTATAAAAAGTACCATGAAATGTGGACTTTTTCTCTCACACTTTCACTTTTAGTCCACTCTTGTAAAACTAGGTCTCGTATACACATATCTTATCTTAAAAAGATGTAAGCCTTATCTTGTGTACTTCTAGTAATCTTATGTGCAATACTCCAAAACAAAACTGACATACATGAAAAATAGAGTTATTTATTTTGGACTCTTAGCAATATTTAACTCAAAATTTAATACGTAATACACAAAATTACATAAAATAGATAGAAATTATATCAAATTTTATGGTTTATGTACTTCAAATTTTGGTAATTTAATATAAAATAATTTATTGATTAACTAATGATTAGCCATTTTTGTAATTTTTATAAAAAAATTCTTTTGTAAGTTGAACTTTGAAGCGTTTGTTTATATATAATAACAACCATAATCACTGAAGCAGTTATTATTAAACGTTATAAAATAATTATATGCAATAATGATTTTATGACTTAAGACCTAAATTGAGAGGCAATTTGGGTTGAATTTCAAATTTTTAATGAACAATAATAAAGGATATGTTAAAAATCAAACAGTTATGAAATATGTACAAACACTATTTTATAAACATCGCAATAAATTTACTTTTATACTGCGTATTTAGATGAGACTTGAATTATCAGTCTTAAAAATTCTTGTCGTGGGACAAACGATCAGAAAGTTTGTCACTTCGATTATGTCCTGCTTCACCGAATTCATAAGCAAATCAACTTCCCTAAGATTCTTCGTATAGAGTATACCGTATAGAGAAGTATTAACATTGGTTGGCGCGACATTATATTAAATGCAGGTTATATTGTATTTCGAGTTTCTTTTTACATATCACGAGATCTATTGTGTAGTTAAGTCACATTAAAAAACTTAAGAAAAGAGAATTTAAGCGGAGGCCTTAAGTCAAGACTTCATATATGAACCTTGTAATGAATGTAAAAATGTATTAAATATTTTTGAACATTGAAGACTTCTATGAGAAAATCCTTAAAACTATTAAAATTCTATGAATGAATACACTATTGTTATTAGAGACAAATTGTGCAAAATATATATAAGGCATGTCCAATATTTTATTTTACATTACAAACTAATTAATTATTATAGATTTCATTCGTTTTTATTTACATTCTCTCATATTTATATAACATGATAAAAGATTACAATCAAATAAAGGCTAATATTATTGAAAATATAATAAATATTCATTTTAGAAGTATTTTTAGCCCCTAGTTATGCATTATGATTATAGAGTTCTAACCGGAACAATATTACAATTTAAATAAAAACTTATTTAATACTATGTCAATCAGTATCTCAAATGCAATAATTCAAAATATTTAATACACTTATAATTGAACTATTTAATATTGAAATATTTACTTATATTCGAAACTTAATTAATAAATAAATGTGTACTTATTTATACAATAATTAGATCGATTCGAATCTAATCAAAAGCAGTGGGTCTCGATAACAATCAGACATAAAAACATTTGACTTCACTCCAATTCTAGGAATGATTATGAACATAATTATATAATCACTAAACAATAGCTGAATTTCAAAGATGAAATTATTGAAAGTCAACATTGAAAAGATAAGCCAATATATCACTATATTAAAAAAGATAGTTAAATTCAATGAGCTCTTCCAAATTTATCGATTAATCTCTTCCCAATGTTGATCTCATTTGCATAAAGTCTCGATCTTTTCACAGGTTTAGAGGCTTTCACAATTTCCAAATATTTTTTGAAATGTGAGTTGTCCGCAAATATGCTCGAACACTCGATCAATATAAAAATGAACGAAAGGCATAACCCGAAGAAATACGGTCCAAAGGCTATTCTCATCTTTTCCACAGTCACATAATTACTTATTTCTCTACTCTCGGGCTCCGTAGCGTTGTATCCAAATACTTTATAGGTAATGTCCTGCCATTTACTCATATGTCCGAATTCTATGATATCGTACAATCTGAAAATATCCCATAGTTTTAAACTGATGAATATTTATTTGTTATTGAAGACTTCTTACATCTGATCAAACTTTTGACCAATAAATTTATCCAAATTCTTATTATAGACATACCCATAAGCTCTATAATGGTACATATTTCTTGAGATATGAAAAATTCTCTTGTTTTTTTCATAACCTTTGGCAGTTAGTAGATTTAGAATACTTTTGGGTCCAATTAAAACATGGGTTTGTTCTTTGGTTATATTATTAACCAAACTTGACTTTAATTTTAATAACTTAGAAAAATTTGCATTCATATTATTTTCTTTACCGTATATTAAGCCTTTATTGATGATTAGTTTTTCTATTGGACTACCATTTTTCTAAACAAATTTCATTAAATAAAAACCTTCAGAAATACAGTCAAAGTATTTTTAACGAATCAGAATTTACTAGTATCCGATTGATATCTGTCTTTGAGAGATATAAGAGCGGTATTAAGTCTTTTCTTTGAAGTAGTTGTTCGAGTGAATCGATAACATTATAACGCGATTGAATTGTTATCGAAAGTATTAGTGAAGAAAATGCATTATTTATAACAACTTTTACTATTAGCAAAATACCAATAATTAGTATATATCTTGAAGAATAATATTTAAAGTTGAACGCTATCAAAATAATATAATCAAAAGCAAATTAAAAATAGTTAACAAAAAGTTTCAATAATTACTTTGCATAAATAGAGCATTAATGACAGACCAAATTTGATCAAAATATGCATGAATTCCAATTCGATTAGTAAATCCATATTTTTTACTCTTATATAATACTTCGAAATACAACATAAGTGAAGTTATAATTAATGATAATCCCAGTAAAAGCCAAAACTATAAGAAAATCATTTAACGATCAAATAGAAAACAAGTTATGATTTGAAAACTCACATGATTGTCATATATTTTTCTGGCATCAAAGAAAGGATTGGATCCTTTATGTGAATATTTACTGCCCAGTATTAGAAATGTTGGAAAATTTCCAGCATTTGAAGATATAGTTGTAAACGATTCTACCATTTCAGTTATTGGATAACGATCCAGAACTATGTCTACTTCCTATCAAAGTGAACAATAATTTTTACTACATTCAAATCACCTACAATGGGAAGAAGTGCTCAACTGTTTTGATTTCATCTAATTCGTGTGCATTCGAAGAAAAAGTATTTAAAGTTTTCACTCAGTGTTATTCAAGTATATTGACCGACTATGTGTCTAAAATTTTGACTCTAAAGTTAAGTATTACTTTCAGCGTTGTTTAATTAAGGTTTGAATAAACCATTACTATTACTAGTTCTTAAGCCTAAAGAACATTAAACAATGGGAAAATGCAAGTTAGACTCACATTAGAATAAATATAACTTAATTGAGATCCAGCAGTTTCATTAAAACCTTTGATTCTTAATATCCGATCCCGTTCAATAAATACGGGAATTGCTCTAAAGAATAAGACATAACACAAAATAAGTAGGAAATTGTAATTAATTTCAATTTTCACCCAAATTGAGTCCTTTTGACTAATTCTTTGGCCATGAAAAGAAATCTCGTACAAATATATCTGGTTGGTATGTCTTTGAGCTTATGAAAAATTAAACCTTAAAATTTGACATCAGTATAGAATATGACTTACAGCTAAGCTCCAGGTAAATGTGAAATTTCCTTTTGGCTCAAAGTTGAACCCAAATGTGTGAGGAACTCCTTCTTCATTATGAGGAATTATATTGCAATCAAAATTTGTTTTAGGAGTCCATTTAAGCATTTCGAAAATCTTTTTCTTTTTTACTGATATTCACTCTTAAAAGATAGTCTTTTCAAATTAGCTCGAATTCAATCACAATTCTAATCAAAGTAAAAATTCTTACCTGATATATAGAAATACTTATCGATTGTTAGTCATAGTATTTAATAAATCAAATTAGCTTAAAAGCAATATATCATTTTCATTATATTTTATATGAATTATATATTCATTGAATAAACACTTGTATGTCATATAATAAAAGAATTTATTATATTTATTGAACGCACATTTTGTGATCATTCTTATGGGTTTTCCGTTGCCATAACATATATATCCATTTTGGGGCTAGAAATCTGAAATTTTCCAGTCAATATTAGTACAAATTTAATTATAATTTAAGTCAATACAATTTTTATATCACAATTACTTTTAGCAAATTTAATAATAATTTACCTTAATTCAATGATGAAGCAATTTCTCTTTGTATTAAAATGAAAGCTAAACCATTCAATTTATAAGTTGACAGATTTGCTTAGATAAGTTTTGACTCTTCTTAAAGTTAAAAATCCTCCGAATTTGTTCTTTAAACTTCAATACTTTAACATTAAATGCTATATAATCAAAAATTCATTGTCCAAGTTTAGTATATTCAGATCAATTATTAAATTACTGGTGTTTACTCTAATCTAAATTCATAGTTCCTTAAACTATGCCTATATATGCGATTAATTCCTTTCTTTTAACGATCATTAAAAGCATTCGGTATTTACATAATGCTTATTCGCAAATTCATTATCTAAACAAAAAATTTCTTTCATTTTGTTTATCATTACATCATTTTTTCCCCAATCGAAAAATACTTTTAAAAAATATGTTAAGGTTTTACTGTAAAAAAGCTCTTTGATTTAGTTAAAAATTTAAATAATTGTCATGCATTTGGATAGACTTGAATTACATTTAAGTATAAGTTAATAGATTATTATTATTTAAAGTGATTTATTAAAATCTTATTTAATAAACAAAAGGATTTATTTAGGTATACTTTTTCTATCCTGAACCTTGACAATTGATAAGAAAAGAGCACTTTAGGCAAAATGCAAAAACTGTATATAAAATAAATGAGAATTTTATCTCAATAGAAGCCACCTTAAACTGCTCTAACTATTATCATTTCCACTAATTTGATATGACTTTTCAGTTAAGCTATAAGTATTAATATAGTAGAACTTAGAAAACCTATTGATAACTATGATTTGAAAAATAATGAAAATCGTTTATAGCTACAGCGTCACTCTGGCACTCATTCATTGCACGTTTTATTACATTAAAAATATATGTCATTCAATCATTTTTGTCAAAACATTATTTTGTATTTCATTTCAAAACAATTATTGATTTATATTTGATTTTGTGTTATTTCGACATTTGTCAAAGCAATTTTTTCATAATAAAAACGTTATGCAAATATAAATTCTCTGATTTTAAATCAGTTTTTCATTCCTTTAAAATAGTTTATCAAACAGTTATCTCAACAATGCTTTATATTTTATGTAATGCTTTACTAACGCTTTCAAGGTTATCACTGTATTAACGTTTGCTGTGAAATGCTGCTCATATTTTAAAAGAATAACAATTCTGATCTATTTTGTTTATATAAGATATTTTTAAAAACTTGTGAAGAGAGTCAGCCTTTAGGCGGAGGCCTCGAGGAGAGGACCTCATTATGCCTCTGAGCGAAAGTAAAAATTTTTTAAAATTTGAAAACCTTTAAATATGTTTATAATATCTTTATGTATCAACCAAATAACGAAATCACGTCTAAATCTTATGCTATATTTCTTTTATATATTTTTATTGGATCCGGACCATTTGACCTACCAATCATTTTATCTAACCTAACCTAACCTACCTAACCCAACAAAACGGTTGGTAGATCAAATGGTCGGTAGGTCAAACGGTCGACTCCCATTTTTATTAAATATTATTTTAAATACTTATAATTTTTTAAAGAAAATAAAAGATTGTAATCAAACAAAGTTTAATATTACTAAGAATTTAATAGAATATTTGTTTCAGAATACTGGATAAATAATTAATTTTAGTCCCCAGTTATGCGTTTAGGTTTATGAGCTCGAACCAGAACGGCATAACAAAAATACCTCTATTTTCTTACTAATCAAAAGAAGTGTTTTTAGTACTTTTAGTTTTGTTCAAAGTAACTTTTGATAAGTATTTGTAATTAATTTGATTTGAATTTAGATCTCGTCTTCCATTATAGTCAGGCTTAATTGTAAGAAAATGTTCAAAATTAATTATAATTCAATTAATTAAATAAAAAGATTTAAATTATATTACTATTAATCTAATTTTCAAACAAAATATAAATCGAGACTTAATCAACAGGCGAATAGTGTTTACAAATATTATAAACTTTAGTTATATTTGGCCCAAACGTAAAAACATTTGAATCAGAGTCTACTTAAAGAGACATCAATCGATTCGTTTGTGTTTGGCCTCAATATGAACATCGATTCAAAAGATTAGTCTAAGATTTATGATTTAGGTCATGAAATTCTTAAGAAATTGAAATCAGATTTTGAAGATCACAAGAAAATGTGTAAGGTTTATTAAAATTTTAGAATTGTATTTTGTATTTTGATATTTACTCTAAACTCACGAATTGATTGATATTTAGAGTAAACTCGTTAAGATGTTTTGAGCACTAACTTTATTAGGATTAGAGCGACCGAATAAAAATTTGAAATAGCCTAAAATCTGGTCATTAACACCTTTATTGTAGCTACTACTCAATATATAAAAAAGATCGAATATAAATTCAATCAATTGAGATAATCACAAGTAGTTAACCTTAAATAAAATATTTTCAAGTTTAAAATCAAAAGCTTTACAAATAGTAAATAAATGATTATAGAATTAATTCTACTTTTTATAAATTTGAAAAACATGAAGGTTTTGATTGAGGTGTCAACAATTGAGTTGAAGTCTACTTTCGTACTGATTAATTTCTATTTGAATGAATAATATTTAGCCAGATTCGAATCTTGAACTTACGTTATGTTAATCAATAGTCGATTGCATTAATTAAAAGCTTTAAATATTGTTTTTAAAACAAAAATAACGAAACTAATTGTACAAAATGTCTAACAAACAAGAAATGCATTCAGTAAATATTGCGCTAAATTATAAAAATTTTTGTTTTACTTATAATAACTACAAACAAAAACTGATTCAATGTAAATATGCTACTATTTTGAATAGTCATCAAATCAATTATTTATAAATTAATAAAATCATGATTTCAATCAAACCTTGTTTAATATTTAGTCAATCATTATCTCCAAATGCAATAATTCAAAACATCTAATAATATTAATACACTTATAATTGAATTATTTGTTATTAAATTGCTTTCTTATATTCGAAAATTAATCAATAAATAAATGAATATTTATTTATGTAATAATTAGCTCGATTCAAATCTAGTCAAACGCAGTGAGTCTCGAAAACATTTAGTCGTAAGAGGTGTGCCTTCACTCAAGTTCATGGAAGGTTTATGAACATAGTTATGTATTAAATATTAGCCCAGTTTCAATCAGAGATAAAGTTATTGAAAGTCAACAGTTGTGCTCAATTATATTAGGTCGGTCTAAAACATATATCAGAGTTGTATTTCTTAAAGTATTTAAGATACAAAAATAGTATTTAAAGATTATATAATATAATCTCCTTCAAATTTAATTACAGTTTCACGACGTATAGGGAGGCGTTGTATAGCAATCGCGGACTTTTGTATGTTTATGTCTTTAATAACTTCGTCATAAGCATCTTTCAGATCCACCTCATTAATAAATCTTTGATGTTTAACAGGCCTCTTTACTCTCATGATACCATCATAGTCACAAGGGTTCAAATCTGAGCTGTAAGTGGATGTTTCAACACTTCCCATCTATGCCTCTGAAAGGAGGTTTCGATATTTTGATGCTTATGTGCCCTTGCATTATCACGCAAGATGATTGAATGCGGGACCCGGTGTTTTTTACGTAAAAAGAAATACATTTTCCAAAAATTCACGATAAACCTCGTTGTTGAAATTTCGACCTCTGGGCAGAATTTAGTGCTTCTTCGTGTACTTCATCTGTAGCTTCATGAGGTCTTCCTCCATGAGGCTCTTGGTGACTTGACAAACGTCCTTCGAACTTAAATTGATTATGAATTCTATAAACTTGTCTTTCACTGTAACTGTTTCACCCAGCTATTTTAGTCAACATAACGTAAATTTCAGGAGCAGTGTGGCCCAAAAGCACATGACATTTTAAAAAAAAGCTCTCTGTTATTCTGGTGTAACACTGACCCGAAGAGGATCAAAGTTCGGGCCACTTGCAAAACCAAGTATTAGAAACAACAATATTAAAAGCAACTGCACCATGGAGTGGCAAATATATAACTGTGTATTAATATCATATAAACATATTTACAAAATATCTAGATCAAACTCTGATATCTGTTTTGGACCGGCATAATAATATTTTCATTAATAGAAATAAGTCAATATATCACTATATTAAGAAAGATAATTAAGTTCAATGAGCTCTTCCAAATTTATCGATTAAGCTCTTCCCAATTCTGATCTCATTTGCATAAAGTCTCGATCTTTTCACAGGTTTAGAGGCTTTCACAATTTCTAAATATTTTTTGGAATGTGAATTGTCCACAGCTATGTTGTGAGAATCTCTTTTAATGATTGAATTCTCAATCAATACAAAAATGAACGAGAGAAATAAGCCGAGAAAATAAGGCCCAAAAGCTATTCTCATCTTGTCCAAGGTCACAGAATCACTCATTTCTCTAGTCTCGGGTTCCGTGACGTCGTATCCAAACATTTTCAAAGCAACGTCCCGCCACTTATTCATATGTCCAAATTCTGCGGTGTCATATAATCTAAAAAAATTCCTTAACTTTTAAACTGATAAATGTTTGCTTAATATCGAAAAGATCTCTCACATCTGATCAAACTTTTGACCAATAAATTTATCCAAATTCTTATTATAGACATACCCATAAGCTCTATAATAGTACATCTTTCTTGAAATATGAAACATTCTTTTGTTTTTATCATCTTTAGCGATTAATAGATTTAAAACACTTTTGGATGCAATTAAGACATGACTTTGT
Organism: Archegozetes longisetosus; assembly: GCA_018873245.2. Lineage (NCBI taxonomy): Eukaryota > Metazoa > Arthropoda > Arachnida > Sarcoptiformes > Trhypochthoniidae > Archegozetes > Archegozetes longisetosus. Next base: position 4,084,031 of record JAEMBT020000009.1, on the reverse strand, counting down.
TCTTTGGTTATATTGTTAATTAAATTTGACTTTTTGTTCAAAAATGTAGCAAAAATTGCACTCATGTTATTTTCTTTACCATAATTAAAGCCTTTATTGATGATTAGTTTTTCTATAGGTTTACCATTTTTCTAAACAAATTTCATTAAATAAAAACCTTCAGAAATATAGTCAAAGTATTCTTAATGAATCAGATTTTACTTGTATTAGATCGATATCTGTCTTTGAGAGATATAAGAGCGGTATTAAGTCTTTTCTTTGAAGTAGTTGTTCGAGTGAATCGATAACATTATAACGCGATTGAATTGTTATCGAAAGTATTAGTGAAGAAAATGCATTATTTATAACAACTTTTACTATTAGCAAAATACCAATAATTAGTATATATCTTGAAGAATAATATTTAAAGTTGAACGCTATCAAAATAATATAATCAAAAGCAAATTAAAAATAGTTAACAATAAGTTTCCAACAATTACTTTGCATAAATAGAGCATTAATGACAGACCAAATTTGATCGAAATATGCATGAATTCCAATTCGATTAGTAAATCCATTTTTTTTACTCTTATATAATACTTCGAAATATAACATAAATGAAGTTATAATTAATGATAATCCCAGTAAAAGCCAAAACTATAAGAAAATCATTTAATAATCAAATAGAAAATAAATTCTAATTTGAAAACTCACATAAATGTCATATATTTTTCGTATGCCAAAGAAAGGATTGGATTCTTTGGACGGATATTTACTGCCCAGTATTAGAAATATTGGAACGCTTTCAACATTTGAAGATATAGTTGCAAACGATTCTACCATTTCAGTTATTGGATAACGATCCAGACCTAAGTCTACTTCCTATCAAAGTGAATAATATTTTTCATCTTATTTAAATCACGTACAATGGGAAGAAGTGCTCAATCATTCTTTTGATTACATCCAATTCATGTGCATTCTAAGAAAAATTATTTGAAGTTTTCGCTCAGTGTTATTCACATGTATTTACGATCTATGTGTTTAAATTTAAACTTTATTTTCAGTTGTGTGCAATTGAGGCTTGAATAAATTATAAATATTTCCAGTTGTAAAGTCTAAATACCATCATATAATAGATAAACGCAAGTTGGACTTACATTAGAATAAATATAACTTAATTGAGATCCAGCAGTTTCATTAAAACTTTTGATCCTTAATATGTGATTCGGTTTGATAAATACAGGAATTGCTCTGAAAAATAAGATATTATGCAAGTTAAGTAGGATATCATAATTAATCCTAATTTTCACCCAAATTGAGTCCTTTTAACCAATTCTTTGACCATGAAAAGAAGTTGCGAACACAGATATCTGATTGGTATTTCTTTGAACTAATGAAAAATTAAAGCTTCAAACTTGACATCAGTATAGAACATGACTTACAGCTAAGGCCCAGGTAAATGTGAAATTCTCTTTTGGCTCAAAGTTGTACCCAAATGTTTGAGGAACTCCTTCTTCATTATCAGAAATTACATTACATTCAAAATTTGTTCCCTTTGCCCATCTAGGCATTTCACAAATTTTTCTTTTATGGTCCCTACTCTTACAAATAAGATTTTTCAGGTGAGTTTGAATTCAGTCACAATTCTTACCAAAGTAAAATTCCATAACTGACATACAGTAAAACTCATCGATTGCTATTCATAGAACTTAATAAATCAAATCAATTTAAAAGTAATACAGGATGTTTCATTCTTATTTTGACATTTTAATTAATTATTGTATTTCATCTGTCAAAATAAAAACGAAACACTCTGTATATCATTGTTATTATATTTTATATGAATTATACGTTCGTTGAATCAACAATTGTATTCATTGTAGAATAAGTGAGTTTATTTATTGATTGAACACTCATTTCATAATCATTCTTGTGGATTTTTCCACTGCCGTAGCCAGTTATATCGGTTCGGGGCTAGAAATTTGAAATTTTCCAGTCAAAATCAGAACAAATTCATTCATAATTTAAAGCAATACAATTCTTATATTACAATGAGTTTTAGCAAGATTATCAAAATTTAAGTATTAAGTAATTTCTCTTCGATTGAAATAAGAGCTAAACCATTAAATTTTCATTTGGCATGCAACTTCTTAAATAAGATTCGATTGTTTTTAATGTTGAAAAACTCTTCTCACATCATTAACATATTCGATAGTTAGTAATATCTTAACAAATTTTACTAAATCTAGCATTCAATTTGAATAAGACTTATGAGTTTTAAGCATTACAGTATTGCTTCTCCTGATTGTTACAATAGCTTTTTGACTCTTGAATATTGTTTTGTAACTACTATTTTTAGTAAAGACCTAAACTTGAATTTTGAAAAACCTTTGTAGGAAGTATAGTCCCCTCGCCTATACTGGCTACGGCTATTGGTTTTTCAACAAAAGACTTTAATATTAATATTACTCACTTTTTCTTTCATTGTTAATGTCTCGATATATTCAAGTTATCTCAGTGAATCCTCTTTATAGTAAAAGCAATAATCTGCTCCCCACAAATTAAATAATGATAAATAACCTTGTAATAGTGAATTTAGTAATCGGCCTATAGCCGTTTACTGTATCGAGATATTACTGTAATGGTGATATTTTAATACTATTTACTTAGATATAAATTATTAACAGTAAAAGCTTTTATTAGTTAATGCAAAACTATAATTATAGGAATGAAGCCCATTTAAAAAAGTTTTGAATTAAATAAATTAAACATTATTTTCACATTTTCATTACTTTAATTCATTTAATGAAAATGCGATTTCACATTTAATAAGATTTTTATCTTATTTAATACAAGATCAACACAACAATTAGAAAATTATATCATTTAATTAGTTTTGACTAATAAGGAATTATCAACTCTATTGATTAGCTTATTTTCCGATTCCTTTGACCCCCACTTTCTTAGCGGTAGCTTTTGCACCAGCGGCAGCAGCTTTCTTGCCTCCAGCTTTTCCAGCCGCGAACCCTTTCTTAACTCCTTTGGCACCTCCAACAGCAACCGCTCCTTTCTTTCCAGCTATTCATAAATCAATAAAAGACCATTAATTCTTATTCTTATATAAACTTCACTGAAAGCCTCATCAGATTAAAAAACTCAAAAAATGGATAAATTAAGCTCTACATAAAAACCATAGATTTGAGTCATAAAAACTTCAAAAAGCATTTTCTGTACCTTTTGCTCCTTTCTTAAAACCTGCGACTCCCGCAGCTCCGAATTTAGCTCCCTTTTTGCCTAAATCACAAATAAATTAATATCACTAATAAGAATCAATTCAAATCAAGTTTCAATTCATATACCGAAAGCTCCAGCTGCTCCTCCTTTGGCAAATTTGCCTCCGATCTTACCGAATTTGAAACCCTGTTTCAGACCAAAGGTTTTAATTGAACCGAACTTCTTATTAAAGCCGGCAGCACCGACTTTACCGATAGCTCCCTTTTTACCGAATTTCTTAAACTTTTTACCAGCAGCTCCAAAAGCACCTCCTTTTTTGGCACCTTTAAAACCGGCTGCTCCAGCAGCTTTTCCAGCTGCTGCCGCTGCCTTTTTGCCAGCTTTCGCTCCTCCAACGACTCCTGCAGTTTTAGCCGCTTTACCTCCTGCAACGCCTCCCTTTTTTCCTGCGACTTTCGCCACAACTACACCACCTTTTTTTCCTCCAGCTACTCCGGTTTCAGCTGCGATCATATTATCGACTATTTCAGAAGCGGCTGCTTCTAGTTCTCTATCGTTTTGATTATTGAAATTTGCATTATTCGAAATCTCGGACAAACTATCGATTTCTACTTCATATGACTTTATGGCACCGATCAATACAGTAATGATTAAAACCTTTGAAAAATCAATATAAAAATGTACTTTTTATAAAACTTTTTCATTAGAACTTAAAACTTATGAAAAACTTTTTACAAGACTTTCAAAAGAAGTTATTTATAAGAATTTGTACTGAAAAATGAATTAAAATAGATTTCTTACACATTTTAATAGCATTTTGATGGTTTAATTTTTTAACTTATTTTCCTCTTAAACTCAATATAAGTTATGAATGAAATAAGCTTTGATTTCAAGTATTTATATGAAAAGTTTTGTCAAATTTTTTCGACAAAAATAATTGATTTTGTTAGCGATTAATTAAATTGTTCTTTGACTGACCTCTAACTTTGTGCCCAAAATAAAAAATTAATGTCATTAACATTCAAAATAAGTTTTTAATTATTGAGGAAATTAGCATAAAATTCACATTCTTTCACATATATAAGAAAATGCATAGGATTTAACGCTTTGTAGACTTTATGATAAACCATTTCCTTAACTAATTCGTAAAAGAAGGTTGCGGGTATGGCTAGCCATAAGTATGCACATAATTACCGAATTTGAAGCCTTGTTTTAGACCAAAGGTCTAAATTGGACCAAACTTATTAAAACCAACGAAAGCTTCCTTTTATGAGGAAACAAATTTTCTTAATCTGTAAATACATGTATATAATCAGATTAAATGTCTACATCTCTCTCACAAATTAAAATGAAAAATCTTAATTGGTTACATTGTTCCCAAACACGACTAAAATTAATGAGTCGTTTTTACTAAACCTTTAAAATGAGTGGCATTGAACAAAGGGCAGCCATTAGGTTTTGTGTTCTGTTAAGTAAAAAAATTTAGAAGCTAGCAATCGAAACTTTAGTCCACTCTCTCTGCCATAGCCCGGACTTGGCTTCATACGACTTTTAGAAAATATGAATGATAGCAATAATGGTTATGTGATTTATGATGAAATATGAATTATCTTCATGTAAAACAGTTTAATGAAAGTGACAATCTTAATCTTAATATTAAAAACTTATAACAATTATTTTGTTAATTTGGTGTTCTATCATTATTTTAATGGATATTAAGAAATTCTTACTTCATATTAGCGATAATAATTGATAATAAATTGTTTCCAACGATAAAATACAACTAAATTTATTTTGTGACCAATTCTTTTAACTAACGTGTGAGTACTAATTAATAGGACTACTTTCAAAGTTTAATATTTAAATTTTCAAGATAATTTTTCAAATTCAACTGATACTAATCAAAGACTAGATATTAGACGATCAACGTGTATCAAACAATCAATGATTGAACGCCTTAATTGGCAGAAATTCTGATTCTTGTCAAGATGTCTCTCGTATAGGTTTGGCACATCGTTGGGGTCAATTCCTTGAGCTTTTGGTGCATTTGGTTCGATATTTTCGATATCAAAGGCATAGAAACTATCATTTGTTGAGCATTTCTTGTCTTGAATAGAGAAGTATGTCTGAAATTAATGGGGAATTGAAAATCGTCGTCGATTATGATAGGCACTTTTGTTGAAAGCTTAGCGATTGGGCGTCTCATTTTGTTCAATTTGATTTTCTGTAAGATCTTTTGCTTCTCTGTGACTTTAAGTCTAGTTTTACGCTAACATCACTTGATTCGGTAAAATTTGATTAGTTTGTAACATATCTTTGGCTTATTTTGAATTTTTTTGCCACTTTTGTCTTTGCAACACTAATACGACCGTCAACGGACACAAAAAAGCTTATGATCTTGTTTTTTGGGCATTTTTACCCCTTTCCGTCCTTGACCTTTAGCCTTTTTTAATGAAAAATCATTGTCCACTCTTTCGATAATCCGATATGTAACACTTTTGCGGATATTGATCGATTCAAAGTGATTAACAGTAAATAATTTATCCTTTTCTCTATTTGTTTTATAGAAAGTGCCAACCATTTTTCTTCTACTATCTTTTATTAATTGATACATATTTTATTTGAAAGACAATCTTAAAGAATAAAAATATGCTAAAAAATTAATAGAATCTAATCCCCGATTTGACTCATAGTTCGTTTAAATTGATCCACAAATAGCATAGCTATTCAATAGTTTACTCAGTCTCATTAGTGTTCCCACGTTATTTCAACATCAGCTATTAATTGAAAAAAATTTGATAACAAATGAACAGAAAACTGATAGATATTTACTTCAATTTTCCAGCAATGGAATACAATCGTTTCGCTTAAAGAAATGGAACAACTATTAAATAGTTTATGTGCCTTTTTGGCTTCAAAATAAACCGAAGAGGCGATATTTGTGGTGAATATCAGATGAAAGACGAGGAATATTGCGGTGAAAGTGAAAGTAGTTCTGATTGATTAGTAAAGTCATTTTTTCAAACAAAGGTGTGTATAACATAATTATGAGTATTGCTAAAATCTAAACTCAGAATAAAATATTGACAGATAATTTTTATTATATTCATCGATTTCTAAATGGACAGAGCTTAATGATTTGAATTATCATATAAATTAAATATTCTATAATTTGGTTTAATTTCTTCATTAATTGCTCTAAGTTTACTATTCATATAATAGCAGATTATATAGAAATAAATTGTCTTAAAACAAAACTATATATAAATGTTTACAGGTTAAGGAATTAAGTAAAGTATGAGAAATGCCCAAAATAATAAACTTCTCAAATGAAACATTTTAACCAAATATGACAGCGAATCAGTATACAGGACTGTTTTTATATACCTGGACGTACGAGAACGATATGATTGGCTGAACTCATTTGTTATATATATTTATTGAGTACAGGGTGATCTTTTAAAATAGAAAAATTTTACGACTAAAGAAGGATTCCATTTTAACATTTGCCCTTCCCTTCAAAAATGGATAAAATAATTTTTTTTAAAACATGGGGAAAAAATCAATTGAACTCATTTATAATGCAAAAAATTGAATTTTATCGTATTTATTGTTGTTTTTGTGCACTTTTTCAAAAACATTAACAAAATATATGTGAAAAATCGAAATTTAGCTAAATACAAATGAAAAAGAATATGATTTTTTGCAAATGAAAAAATATTAATTAATGAAAAGATTAATAAGGAAGCTTGAAAAAATATTTATGAAAAGTATTTCAAACTCAGCATCTTTCATTGCAAAGTTGACACTCTTGACTGATGAACCTTAGATAGATTTAAGATGTTTTATTAGAGAACCTGACTAAAGTTTATTCAAGCAGTATGTAATATATATGATTTCAAAACTCAATAAAAATTCTATAATTAGTATAAAATGTTGAGGTTTAAATTTTTTAACATTAATTATTTTAAACATATTCAAAATAATTTGAAAATGAATAGAAATAGAATAAAAATAAGTTTTCTCATATAAATAGACTAATTTTTAATTATAAAAGCTGTCATTGAGAAAACCATAATTTGAAAATTCACAGATTTTAAACAATTTAAAAATAAACTTTGCTTCATTCATAATTAATATGTATTTTTGGTTTTTGTATTTTTTCAACATGTTACCCCAAAAGGGCTAGCTTTTCCTTTTAACCAAAGCTTCTTTAGATAAAGTTGTCTTTTAGGAAAAATTCCCAAGCTAGCCCTTTCGGGGTAACATGTGTAAATAAATTTTTGAAATTTTATTATCTATATAACTTTGTTAATAATGAAAAATTTATGATGAATTATTTTCTTCATAGGCTTGTATTCAAACTTTAAGTTTTAGTGAAAAAATTTTCAAAATATCTCTAACGGTTTTCTTACAATAAAAATTTGAAAATTCAAACTTCTGGAATTTTTTGCAGCGCTCAGGCGTGTCTATTCTCAAAGTGTTAAGCACAAACATATATTCTTTTTTAGTGTTCTTTTTGAATAAAAAATTTCAGAGAAATCGGTGTCTAAGGGGAATTTTCTATGGGGCCACCGAATCCTCCTTTATACCCTTTTATTGCTTTACTACAAGCACTGCCGTAGCCAGCTTTTTTGGTCTAGGGGGGGCTAAATGTCTGGATATTCTCAGTTAAGATAAGCTTTATTTAATCAAAATTTAATACAATACAATTTTTCTGTTACATTGATTTTTACCAAATCCAATGGCAAAATTATCTAGATTAATAGATAATGCTATTTCTCTTTCAATTGAAATAAGAGCCAAACAGTTTAGTCTGTCATTAGACATCGAAATTCTCAAATAAGTTTTAATTCCTCTTAATGTTGAAAAACTCTTTTCACACGAAACATTAACACATCCTATAGTTAATGATATCTTAAAATACTTTAATAAATCTGGCATATAGTTTGAATAATCAGTTAATTTTTCATAGACATTAAAAGTATCTTCGCATTCATAGAATAATAATTTTGCAGTTTCAGAATTTGACTTAAATTTTCTAGATTCAAACAATAATGAGTAGCAAAAGGCCTCACAATTTCAAAGTTCATGAAATGCTTGGATATTGGATAGCAAGCGCTAACTCCCATTAAAATATCTGTAATTTATTATCCAACCTTTGATTTAACTTAAACTTTGAAAAACCTTTGGGGGGCTATAGCCCTCCTAGCCCCCTGCTGGCTATGGCTGTGACTACAAGTGTGCATAATTACAGATGTGCATATTTTTGTTTTAATCCTTTGTTTAATCCTCAATTTATTAAACAAAAGATTAACATTTATCATTATTTTATTTACCAAAACAAAAGATTTATAGGTAGGCTTTCGGAATAGGAGGCAGTAGTAATACCCTAACTGAAAAATCTCATAACGGTGGTTTTTCTAAGCCTACTGTAGGACATTTGTTACAAATGAGTTTGAAAACTTGTGCAAATAATTAAAGAAATGCAAGTGAATTATATAAAGATAAGTACAGTTATTAAGTCAGGATAAATTTGAACAGTTTTATAGAGGCAGATGAAAAATATTGAAAGTTTTTAACATGCTTTATGAGACAAAGGTTAACAAATAATAAAGCAAATTTATAGTTAAATTTCTAACATTAAAATAAATTTTTTTATTTGAAAATTAAAATTTTTATCTATATATACTAACTTAACTGTATATAATTAAGAGAAAAATTGAGAAATAATAGTAAAAGTATTGAGAGAAAATTACGATGCTTATGTTAAACTTAAAAGTTTATGCAGATTGCGAAACCGGTTTCAGGGTAAATGTAGCAAACAATGAATTTTCTCCGACTGCCTCCTATTCCGAAACCTTACTGATTCATATTTATCTTAATTTTATTAGTCAAATATTCATTCACTTTTTCAAGTACACTCTGTACAAAATATATATATATATATAACATCAATACTATTAACCTATCATTGACTAATTGATTAATAGTAGGAGGAGTGCCTGTCCAGTTATTTAAAAACAGCCCTGTATATAATACTGAATTTGAAAACAATTGGCAAATAGAAAATGATATTTTCGACACTTATCGTTTATAAACTTTTACTTCATTTGTGAGACCAATACTTTTTGGTGAAACCAAACCAGAAGTCATTTCGAATGGTTTGGGACATGAGAATTATTTAAGTATTGTAACAGCAAAGCTTTTAGTTATATTTGAATCAACTTAAATGGGAACATTGTTAATTTACTGATAAGTTTGAGAACGAAAGTATTTATTTAGATGCTTATTACGACATAATTGAACTTTAATAGTAATAAAATTTATTTATATATTTATTCTTTATTTAAACATTAGCAACTATTTTCAAAATACAGGATATGGCTTATTAGTACAGAGAAATAGATAACACATTACTCAATTGATTATGTATTGCAACCATTTGATAACATGAACATTGATTTGTTGTATTCAAATACTAAACATAAATAAATTTGTTTATCAAACAACAACTTTTTAAACTCTACTTTCACTTTTAAACTAATTTCAAAAGAAGGTGAAAATGTCAATCATCAAAATCAATTCAAGACTTATAATGAAATATCGATTATCTTCAGGAAAAATATTCCAATCAGACAAATTATCTATTTATTAAACATTTTAAAGAATCTTAAGATACTTTAAATATTTTTATGAAAAGTAGAAAATTCTTACTTCATATCCACGATAATAATTAATAATAAATAGTTTCCAACAATAAAATCCAACTCTTTTCTCTCCAATTCTTTCAATGAATGACATCAACTATGGATTGGAAAATACTCATAAAAATTATTTGAAATCTGACAGATGCTTACTTTTAATTTTAGGCAGTTCGACAGAACTCTTCCGCATAAAAAAATGGAACAGGTATTCAATAGTTTATATGACATTTTGGCTTCAAAATTAACAGAAGAGGCAGTATTTATGATGAAAATCAGACCAAAGACAAAGAATATTGCGCCGAAAGTGAAGATAGCTCTGATTAATAAAATCATTTTCCCAAACAAAGGTGTGTATAATAATGTACTTATTAGTATTGTTAAAGAAATCCAAACCCAGAATAAAAATGTTGACCAATAATTGTTATTATACTCATTAATTTCAGAATAGATATCATTCAATGATTTAATAGCGTTATATAATTTCAATACTTTATTATTTTCTTTCAATTTTTCATTAATTGCTCTCAATTTACTTTCCAAGTAATAACAAATTATATAGAAATAAATTAATTGCCATAATACAAAAGTGAATACATATTTTGCGGTTAAGGATATAAGTAAAGTATAAGGAATGCCCAAAACAATGAACTTCTCAAGTGAAAGATTTTGACCAAATGTGATAATACACACTGTGAAAACCAGTATAGGTAACACTGAATTTGAGAACCAATTACATATAGAAAACGATATTTTCGATACTCTTATCATTTTATAAACTTGTACTTCATTTGTGAGACCAACACTTTTTGGTGAAATCAAACCAGAAATCATTTCAAATGGTTTTAGATAAGAGGGCTTTATATCATTCTTATAATTGTAATAATGAATGATCTGTGGTACAAGTGCTAAAGATGTTAGTGTAATTATAACTATATTTAAATGAACCCTAAGATTCATAAAGTGAACTACATCTCCTATTAATTCGAGTAAATTTGAATCTTCATCAGACAATAGTAATGAAATGATAGATCTTATGATGATCCCTAAGAACAAGATTAGTATAAACTTAGGGTTATAAAATTGACTCCTTTTGACTGATCCAACTGAATATAGAGATAATCCAATTCTATACAAATGAGTTCCAGAACTCTCGATAACAACATCTTTAGGCAGTAACTCGTTTGGATTGAATCTTCTTAATCTTTTATTCATAAAAATAGGTGTTTTTAGTCTTTTGATTGACTTTGAGATATGTTGAGTGAAATACGAACATAAACCACAAATATTTTACTGAAAAGTGGACTATTATTGAATGAATAACATATTTAATTAGTAAATTTCATGCTTTTTCATAATTATTTTCTTTATTGATATAAAGAAAATAGTATTTATTTTTCAAAATTATACATCAACTATAAGCGAATATTTGTTTTATGATATTTATGTAATATGTCAAATATTAATTTGTGCATTTTGAAAAATTAAAGTTTTATCTCAAATATGTACGATGTAGAAAGGTAAACCGTGTACAGTATATAAAAGTTAAACTTAGGAAAACGATTATCTGAAGTATGCCTAATAGCTTAATAGATATAAACTTAGTAACTTGGGATATTAATAGTGCTGTTATATTGTTTTTCAGTTTTGACCTTTAAAAAATTATGTTTATTTTTAATATTATACCTTATTGAGATAAGGTTTCAATTATTCATAAAAATGAACTCTCTTAATTCCATTCTTATAAGTTGCAAAGGTCAGATATATTCGACACATTTCAGAAATTTATAATTCAATTTTGTTAAAAAATAAAAAAATCAAGCTGAAAAATTTTTGCCTATCTACAAAACGAAAAACACTTCATTTCTATATTCTAACGAATGGAAAAAGTTTTTCTTATCATGATAGCGACTTCATCCAAACTGAAGATAGTCTTATTTTATGGGCAGCGGGTGGACCAGCGATAAACATTTAAGACTTGTGATCTGAATTTTAAAATTCTTATCAAAATTAATAAAAACTCGATTTAACGCAAAAACTAACACTCAATTAATGCTTTTGAATTTATTTATTAAATCTGAATTTCCATCATTGAGGTATATTATTTCTGAAAATTCATAAAAAAATGAAACACAAAATAATAGAGCTAGAAAACATTGATTTATATCTCAATTATACGTAAAGTATACGCTACTAGTTGTAAAAGTTTCTCCTATTTGTATGAAATTCTCAAAAATACTCAATATATTATATCAAAACCTTAAAAGATCACTAGATTCATAATACTTATTAAAGCTTCATAAATTTCGTGAAGCGCGTGCTAACACTCAATCAAATATAATCGAACGTTGATGTTAATAAACTGGATAATAAAATAGGTTAATGAAACAAGAATTTCTGTAATCTTGAAAATAGTCTCAAATAAGAATCGCTTAACTAGTTACCTTTCTTCTCACGTTTTGGCCAATATTTTGTCTGAGCGAAAGGCTTTTTGGAAACAATATTTTAAACATAATCTGTTTTTGGACAGAAATCTAATTATGAATGAATTAAAGCGTAAGGTCTGTAACTAGAAAATAAGTTCAAAATTTGTAAACTGTAAACATTTAAACCATTTAATCGTTTGCTCGAGTGTAACGGTGATATCTCACAAGAAGTACATTATTATGCAGTTTAGACTTTAGCTAACTTTACACGAGAAAATCGCAAACAATATTGTCGTTCACTAATAGCTGATGATTGCGTAACAGTATTGGAAATCTGATAAAATGCAGTAAAACTGAAGAATACGTAAGAAAATTAGCACAACTATTTTTATATGAAAATTGACTCTTAGAAAATGTAAGTCGAAATAAACTAAAAATGAAGCTTTAGCTGCTAGAGGAGCCTCATCTCTATCTCTAAGTGTCAAAAAGGGCTTATTAAGCACTAGTATCTATATATCATATTTAGCGCTTTAGTGATTCAATATTTTTTCAATATGAGTCTTAAGTTTAAGATTATTAGTATAAGAAGTATTGAAGATTACTCTTAAATTGAAAGGGAGATCAGAATATTAATGGTTTAGAACTAATCCAAATTTTGATATCTTTATCAAACTTTTAGCTTGATTTCAGTAAAGTTTAATATGAATGAAAGTTTGCACTAGTAATCATTTGTGTAGTATGTAAATCGTTCATAAGTTACATTATTTTTGTTTTTATACAATTGAAACATTTCGCGATAAGACTTAATAAAGTCTTGTCTCTGTATTATTTACTATTAGTTAAAAGTTCTAAATTAACTGAATCAAAACTTATGCGAATATATGTCTTGACGCATACGTTTTGATCTTTTAGTCACAAAAGTAAGGCTCAGATTAAAAATTGCTCGATTAGTCATTGAAGCTAAATGACTAAATTTAATACTGAAAATCAAGTTTTGGTTTGAGTTTATCGCTATTAAGAAGTTCTTTTCATATTTGAAAGTAGTGAAAAGGCTCTTCTTGCAGTCAAAGCTTCAAATGGTGAATGGAATTCGATTCAAAGACTGAAAGTGACAGATAAATCAACTTATGATTTAATATGTATCAATGTTTCACTTCCGCTAATTATAGTTAATTAAATAACACGATAATGATTATATAAGATACCCTTTACATGTCAATAAATCTAACGAGAATGAAAATTTTCACTCATTTTAGTCAGCAATTAGTAGTGTTTTCTGTAATATAGAAATTTTGCGACCTGTTCCTATTTCATATAGCTGCCAAAGGTACCTAATTTTTAAACTCATTTTATTTAAAAGTCAATAGTTAATTCGATAATATAGATAAATGTTAATCGAAAAATACAATTTTTTAATTGTATGAGTGCATAAAAAATTTAGTATTCAAAAGTTATCAATTACTAATAGGATTCAATGTCCTTTTTCCAATATTAGGCCTGCAAATGATATTTTCTTTGAATTCGAACAATATATTATTCAGAATTTGTATGTAAATAACTTATTGACTTAGTCAATAAGTAATCTTTGAACCCCTTCCGGCTAGTCAGCAGAGAATGTTCAGTACATGATATCACTAGACAGCAATCGTAGTGCGCTTGAAGGTCAGTTCTTCTTAACCTTAAGCGTATGAAACAGATGTTGCAGTAATTTTTGGAGAGCTTCAAATTTTTATCAGACTCAATAATGATTGATTCTAATGTATAATTCTTTTATTCCATTTAATAAAGCATTTCATATATTAATACAAAGTTTTTGAAATCATTTATGATAAACGATTGGAAGCATATTGTCACAATTATTTTTGTGACTCGGGATCTCGTTGAGAATGAAAAACTCGATCTAATTTTTCGTGTAGAGTTCTTCATTTAGTATGATTTTACTGGAGTAAAGATTTGAAATCAGGGGCCCCAATGTAAGATTTCAAATCTTTTTTACCTAATTCTCTATCTAAGAGTCTGGCTGGGCTCGATAGAGAATATCATGTGTACCTATTATGCATTAAAGGAAGTTTCACAACTTTGTATATTACTTACCTAAGGTGGGAATAAGGTTGATAAAAACAAAGAAAACGATTGTCTATTTTACAAGAATTTTATTATGCATAACGTGAAGTTACAAAGCATAACTGAGATATTACTGAAGATTGTCTATTTCCCCTCTCCTGGACTTTCTCTAAGACTGTCCCTTTATATACTTTTCTTTGGTTTCCCACGTTTTTCTAAATTTAAAACTGAAGCTACACTGTTCGATTGTTTATTTATACTAAAGTTAAATTATACTATATTGTGTCATTTCAAAGAGATAGTCATTACAGAAAGTTTTATGAATCATTGGACTTTTTAGGAGCTAATTACAAAAAGTGTTAGTGCTAAGCCTTTTCAAACTAATAACTAAGCTATTTTAGTATTCTATGTTTGTTAGATATAAATAAATTTCACAATATTAGAAGAGAGTGAAGAGGAACGAAAAGTGTAAAGCACTTTACCAACATGGGCGTTGCACTTTTAATAGAATTCATTCATTGTAATAATAATAATGAAAATATTTGTGTAATAATGTGCAAAAGAGACTGTCGAACTTTGGTATTTCCAATTTATTTCTCTTGACTATAGACTCTTGACTATCACGCAATATATCTATAGTCAAGAGAAATAAATTGGAAATACCAAAGTTCGACAGTCTCTTTAGCACATTATTACACAAATATTTTCATTATTATTTATTGCGTGATAATCTATGGGGACAGAAATTGATAAATTTTTTGACCTCTTATAATATTCTAAGGCTGGACGGTATAGATGTGTGAAATATTTTAAAACTTATTTATCAGACTTTCTCCCCCTTTCAATTAGATAACCAGTTAGTCATCAAAATAAAAAATGTCGGTCAGTAAAGAGTTATCTGTCCGGCACCGTACTGGCGCGTTTTGTGAAAAAATAAACAAATGAAAAAGTCATCAATTGTCAATCACTTTAAATTAGGGGGAATACTACCAGAAACGGTTTATAGAGTTATCAAAAGACTGGAAAAAGGGTTAGGTTTAGAAAGAAAGCTTGGAAGTGGTTAATATTGAAGTTGTGCCTAAAATTTTAAATCCGCCTAATGTGCCGCAAGTGCGCCTAATTGAGCACTTTTGGGCTATTCTTAAAGATGAAGTTTATAAAAACGTTTGGACTGCCGAATCTTGTGAAAATCTCATCAAATAAATAAATAAAGAGTTAAAAATAATGTCACAAAACTTATGCCAGAACCTTATGGAAAGCGTAAAGACGAAATTTCGTACGGCAGCGGATAGAGGTGTCCTATCCGTTATTAATTAATACTGTATTAATCTCTAACAATAACTTAAATTAATATTAAATTTTCATTCATAATCAATTTGTAACTAAAAAATTATGACAGAATGAAAAATTTAAATATCTTACTCAATAGAAGTATATCAGCATTCATTTCAAACACATAATGAATTTAATGCAAACTATCGATCTTATTTGCTGAAATTTCTAAAATAAATTTGATATTTGGCTGCATCTATCAGTAATTTCTTACATCGAAAAGTTTATATTAAACATTTAAAATAGAAATAATAATCCCAATAAGCTCATAACATTGAATTTATTTTTTAAAGTATAGATTAGAATTAGTTTAAATCAAAATTTCGCTCAAGTATATCATTCAATAGAAGTATGTCAGCACCTATTTTAAATAAATTATGAATTTGACGCAATTAATCGATAGAAATAATACACTCGTATAGACACTTATATTGTTGAGTTTCTAATTATTGCGTTTTAGGAATGAAATGTCAAGCGTCAATTTCTTATCTTCAATTAAGCATAAGATTTCTTTACTAAAGATATATATATATATATATATACTCGTATTGACGTTTATATTGTATATAAGTTTAAATTGTAAACTTTAGTAAATAACAAGATTAATGGGTTTTTGGTGAGCTATTGGCGAGTTTTTATTGCAATAACTTTTATATAAGTTTGATTAGCTCTTATCGTGAAATCGCTGAATGAGTTTCTATAAATAATAGTAAAACTCAATAATATTCTCACATCTTTTGGATATTATTTCAGAGCACATCGATAAGTATATTTATATATTCATCAAACTTAGAAAGTTTAGTAAAACTGAAAACTGAATGGCTTTCAATATAGATTGTGATTTCGATCCTTCACTAATATTACCGTCAGAATTGTTGGTCACTTCTGCAGGATCTCATTTATATCTCAACGGTCTATCTCTTTTCCAAAACGGATCGAATAAAAGGAACACATTTTATAACCCATTATTGATTGCTATAACGTATTCGATATGGTTGGTCAAATGTGTCTTATCTTTACTATTACCGGAAGAAAATCCTGAATATTTCATAATAATTGTTGACATTTCGTACTTCATTGGTGCAAGAATTCAATTTAATACCTCAATGATAATAACACTCATCTTGATGCTGATTACACAATGGATTCACTATAGAAATTACAAGAACAACGAATTGCCGACTTATTTGAGACCATTCGAGATGATATCAGGACTCGCTTCACCCCTAAGTATAGGACTTTCAAGCAAAGGAAAGATCTACAAATTCATGAAGACAGCGAAAACAATATTCTATATTTGTGATAGTTTCGCAAGACCGTTGTTCGTAACACTTGCATTGATCATTCTCAATTTACCGATGTTTTCCATCTGCTCTCCCATTCAATTCATTTTCTATGTATTTCCTCTGAATTTGATTATTGCTTTAATCTCTAGTCACATCTGTATTATTATTATATACCATAACGTCTATTTTTACCTCATTTGTTATTACCTATCAATTAAAGCTAAAGAATTGAATGAGACAATTCAGATTTTTGCCAAAAACAAATCAAAGTTAACGGACAAAAGAGCTATGGCTATAATGAAGACTCTGAACACAAACTATCTGGAAGTCAATTCGTTTAACAAAGACTTTTGGTCGAAATATTTATTCTGGGTTTGGCTGACACACTCTTGTATAATTGACTTATTCTTATTCGTTGGCATGTTCTCAAAAAGTGTTTTATTATTTAAATTGATTTTCCTTCATACTTGTCTTTATTTCATATTACCTCTTATATTTATCACAAGTTGTGCCTCTTCTGTTTATTATCAAACTAATCAAATGTATGGTAATTTATTGGGAATCGTGTTCACACCTAACAAGCTCTTCTTGACTAATTCCACACTCATCAAAGTTTGTCAACATTTTTTAAATAAAACAACTACTCATTGAATAAATGATGATTTTATTTACTTTGTAGTTGTCGTTATTCATTGAGAGATTGAGTCAGAAGAAAATTGGGTTTTATTGTTGAAAACTATTTATTATAAACTTCTTTCGTGGATACGAAGTAAGAATAGATTTGTAATGTAATACGAATTTTAAGACCATTTTTATTATTTGTAGATCACAGCCTTGACTATGGTTTTTATGCTGAAAATCATAGAAATGTCTTTGTATTAATCTGATATTGAATTTGAAATTATTGACCTCTATTAAAATAATATTCCCTTTAATATTATGTCAATTTTTATAATTGCTGTTATACTCATTAATGCAAGATTGGAAGGTGATGATGAACGTGGCTTCTCATGCGAATCAGGTGTTTGGTTATCGAATTTTACCAACATACATCAATTTTGAAATTTATATCAATTCTTTGAAAGAAAGAAATAGCTTCATAGTCCCATCATCCTCCACAACAATGACACCACATAGGCATCAAAATTTAAACAATTCTTTAAGCTGAGAGGTCAATTGAAGAGAGGAACTAAAGCACTCCTCGTATAGTTCTCATATTAACCTCTGTGATTTCGATAACATAGCGAGAATATAGAGGCCAAATAAAGATAAAAAATTTCCTAATCAATTTCAAATTTAAGCTGCGTATGAAGAATTTGTGAGATAAACAAATTGACAAAATAGCGCCACTGGTATCAGATGCCTCCCACTTCGCTGGGTCTTTGTCAACTAGACGGGAGGCGAATATATTCATTAGATATATAATTATTATTTTCACATTAAATACACTTTTAAAGATATGAAATTGCAATTTTCACTGTTTCCACCCAATACTTTACGCAATAAAAGTATGTGAGCATTTAACTCAAACACATTATGAATTTAATGCGAACTATCGATCGAAATAACACACTCGTCGTATTGACAATTAAATTGTTAAGTATCTAGTTATTGCGTTTTAGGAATGAAACATTAAGCGTTAATAAGCTATCGATTTCTTTTATTAAATTGAGCATTATATATTTATACTTAAGATATATATACACTCGTATTAAAGTTTATATTGTAAAAAGTTTAAGTCATGAATTTTGGTAAATAAGGCGATTAATGGGCTTTTGGTGAGTTTTTATTGCAGTAAATTTTTATCAAAGTCTGGCTCTTATCATAAAATCATTGAATGAGTATCCATAAAATAATAGTAAGACTCAACAGTATTTTCATATCTTTTGATATCATTTCAAAAAATTTGGGTAACTATATTTATATATTTATACATTTATCAAATTTGACAAGCTTATTAAAACTGAAAGCTAAATGGCGTTGAATATAGGAAGTGATTTGAACTCTGCACAAATATTGCTGTCAGAATTGTTAAGTTCTGCTGAACCTCTTTTCCGAAACGGATTCCATAATAGAAGGAACTACGGTGAATACCTCTGACTTGATAATGAAGGGACAAAAGTATCAAGGGGGATACACTAACATTTTTTTGAAGAAAAATGTCGCTTTAATAAACTCATTACAAATTGATGTCAAACAATGCATTATTTGAAACATTTAAATATTAAAATTATATTAAAACATTGAAAATGATTAATCATAGTAGGTCTCAAAGTTATATTTTTTGTTAGAAATGACATCTTTCAAAAGTTATTCATTCAAAATTACAATTGGAAATAGCAATGCAAGAGTTGGAAATACAACTGAAATTGACTTTAAGAAATACCAGTTTATATGAGATATATGTCAAGGCAGAAAAGATTAGTCCTATAACTTTTGGTTTTAAACAACAGGTGTTCAAAACATTAAACTGGGTTTCTTAATCTCTTAGTATTTACAAGATAAATCCAATGTTTGAATTTCTAACAAATAATTTTCTAACACATTTTTCAAAATGAAAGCTGAAAAACGAGATAAATAATCGTGCTGTCGAGAGTTTCTGGTATGATGGCATTTATGTCTTATTTTTATAAACGCGAGACTGTCCCATCAAAACCGGGATGGGTGGTCACCCTAAAAGCAACGGATTTAATAATCCATTATTTGTTACTATAGCAAAATCAATACTTTTGATAAGTTCAATCATTTCTTTACTATTACCAGAAGAAAATTTTGAATATTTCATTGTTATTCTCGACTTCTCATACTTTATGAAAGCGAGAATTCACTTTAATATCTTAGGGATTATATCATTTTCCTTAACACTGATTACATAATGGACTCATTATAGGAATTACAGAAAAAACCAATTTCCGACTATTCGAGATCATATCAGGACTCAATTCACCGCCAAGTATTGGACTTTTTCACGAGGCCTAATTATACAAATTCATGAACATAGTGAAAACAATGTTCTATATTTGTGATCATTTCTCACAACCAGTGCTCGTATCAATTGCTTTGATTATTTACAATTTGTCGATATTTTCGACTGCTCTCAATTCATTTCATGTATTTACTCTGAATTTAATCTTCGTTCTAGCCGTTTATCACATCTGTATGATTGTTATATATATCATATAGTCTACTTTTACCTCATTTGTCATTACCTGTCAATCAAAGCTAAACAATTGAATGAGAAAATTAAGATTTTTTCAAAAAATCAAAATTAACCAACAAAAGAGCTATGGCTATAATGAAGACTTTCAATACAAAACATTTTGGGATCAACTCGGTTAACAAAGATTTTTGTTCGAAATATATATTCTGGATTTGGCTGACATACTCTTATAATTGACTTATTCATTGGCATATTCTCGAAAGCTGGTTCAATATTCAAATTGATTTTAATTTATGGTTCTCTTAGTTTCTTATTTGCTCTGACATTAATCATAATTTGCACCTCTTTTGTCTATTATCAAACTAATAAAGTGTATGATATATTATTGAGTATTGTGTTCACACCTAACAAGTTGTCCTTAACATATATTAAAGTTTGTCAAACTTGTAAATAATACAATCATTCATTGAATAAATCATTTTAATTGTTCTTTCGTTGTCATTCATTGAGAGATTGGGCCAAAAGAAAATTGGACTATCGTTGGAAACTATTTACTATAAACCACTTTCGTGTATATGAAGTAAGAATTAATTTGTAATGTTATACGAATTTTAAGACTATTACCATTATTTATAGATCACAGCCTTGACTATGGTTTTTATGATGAAAATCATAGAAAGTTCATTGTATTGATCTAAGAATATACGGAAAATCATTTATTTCTATCAATAAAATATTCACTTTAATATCATACCTATTTCTAAGAAGGGTGAGGGATGAACTTATCCCATCGAGTACTACCTGAAGTGATCCCAACCTGATTTTTATAATCATTGCGCCTAGTTAGTCGTCGCTGACCCTCTTTTCGCTACTTACCGGCTACGAGTTGTGATATTTAACAAGTTTCTCGCAATACAAGTCAGTTCTTAGTGATAAACGAATATATTTAACCGAAAATAATCTTTCATATATTTTCATATTTTATTGTAATCCCAACTTATGAGATAAATTTTATTTTATATACTAATCATCAATATCTTAAATTAAATAAATTGAATAAAGACTTTTATTATTGGTTTAATTTTGGAATTATAAGGTCCTGAACTTCCTGTCTCTAATGTCCTGTATTGACTATAAACTAACTAATTCAATTGAGTGCTTGAGTGAAATGTTACTATTCAAATTAATAATCTCCTAATATAAGCAAAATGTTGAAGCTTCTATATTGAAATATTAATAGGAATTCGACTTATTTGATAAAGGTTTGACAACTTTTGGAACATTAATAATTAATTTTGTTTAATTGTTAAATTAAATTTTGAATTATATATTCTGAATGTTTTGCAGTAACATGAGCACTTTAGGATTCAAATGATGTACATGCTCTTTGTTTGAATATCACTTGAAATATCTATAAAATATACAGTGAAACCCGTCGAACTCGTGCATAATCTCAATTATTTCTTAAAAGATACTAAATAAACCAATAGAACATGAAGACATATTTATAACTCTTTAAGAACCACTTAATTGCATATTCAAATTAGACAAATCTGACTGACTAAATAATAATTTTATATTTAATCTAAAAAAGTAAATACACTGTAAATCACTTTAGCTCAAGTCCCTTATGATAGAAAAGAATGAAATAAGATGTATATTGATGTGATCTCAACTCTATTTTGAATTTATTTAAACCTTCAGTACTATGCCTTTTGTACTATAATCGCGAGTCTTGAGTATAATACATAAAAACGATTCGAACTCTGAAAATTAGTCCATCAATAAATCGAACTTTTATAGATCGCATCAATACAATCATAAGATATTAAATTTGAGTATGTTTTAGTCTGACTGTTGAGACCCAATCTTAAATTACTGTGTGACTGGTGGATTGTGGCCAAGTCGAACGGTTCAGTAACATTGGTAGGTGCGGTTCACTTTCATTTTGAGTGTCTACATATAAAATTACGTTTCAATGAGTCCACTTTTGAGTTCCAAGCGTCACAATCAAATTGACATCAATATTTTTGATATAACTTCTCTGGGTCTACAAACAGGATCAGCGATAGGACCAAAAGCATAAAAATATTTGTTTCCTAGAATTGAAATAAAAATTGACCCATATCAATTTCTGCTATGCTAGCAAAATGTAAAGTTTATTATTGAAAATAAAGTTCATGTCAAGTCTTGAGTTCTTTATATGACAGCTAATTTTTATTAAATAAAATCAAACTCAACTCCAAGTGATTCAACAATAAAGTACAATCGTCTCACTATCCATTTTTAAATTCCTTGTCAGAAGTTGTATAAACATAAAGTCAGGTGAAATTAATTTATCACAGGATTTTAACTTTTTAAACACTCTTATTTCAAGTAAACAAAATCATTGACTTCTAATAAAGCTGATTATTTTGTTGATATACCTAAAATAAATTATTGATCAAAGTTTAAAGAACTCTGAACATTCAATAATTTTTATTATATTTTGGCATATGTTTGTTGCTCATATTGAAGTTTTTATCCGATAGTTGCAGAATTATTATCAGGAATCAATATATAATGCAAATGAATAATGTTAGTATCAAATCATACATCTGAATACATATTTAGAGATTAATCTTTATAATCAGAAATTGCAAATTACAAAAGTTTACTAAAATTATCACAAAGTTAAAATCTTCAAAATAATTTCTTATTTATGTTTTCTGGCGAAAACTGAAATTAGTTTTTTTGCCGAAAACTACAATTTCAAGCTGAATATCTCGCTAATTATATAAATTAATAAATCAAAGTTAAATTTTTTAATCGTTTAATTAGTAATTCAGAAAAAGTTATGAAATCAGCAATAATCGTATAAAAGAATTTTTTATTTCTTGTAAGCTTAAAGAATATCATTTCGCAAGAAGTTTTTACACTCTGGTATGACCTTGCTAGTTTACCTGAATTGATTTTATTCATTTACTCAGTCTTTAGCTGATATATCGATGATTATTGTATTAATAACATATGCGATTGCTATTAGAAATTTTAACCAAACTCAAGTATCAATTCAAGAGAAACGCTTTGCATTTAAATTCATAGTCAATGATAACGTCATCATAATTGTAAAAGAAAGAACATTAAGTAATGTATCATTTTCTTCACGATTTGAATTTTAAACTCAAAAAGATTCTGATCCATAAGGTTTTGAAGAAATATTTAAGTTTCACTTTTATTTTTAAAAACATCATTGAATTCTAATGTAATTAATACAACTGAATTTGAATAAAAGCATCGATTGCTTGTATAAATCAATAAAAACATTAATTAGAGACTTGTGTGTTATCTCTGAAAATTTAGATGGAAAAATTTTTATAATACAATTTATTTTGAAAGTCTTTTATAAGATTACCTAAATAGATAAATCTTTCAGAATGTAAAATGTAAGCTAAATATCAATTATCAATATAATTTTGAACTAGCCGTTTGTTTCCTTATTAGTCCAGTATTTAAGTTTCGAAAGTAGTAAACTAGTGACGCCTTGAACTCTGATTTGAATTACTAAAGTTTAAATATTGAATTACAAACTATTAATAGATAAGCCTGAAAAGCTATTTTTGGAATATGGTATTTTATTCTCTTTGGAAGAAAATATTACCCTACTGATGAAGAGAAGGTAGTAATTTATAAGAATCAATTATTCGTTCATTTTTTCTAGTCTCATCGATTTCTTCGATAATAATTCGGAGGATTTCAGTGAAGTCAGGTCTAAAATTTGGTAAATCTGATCAACATTTGTGTAGTAAGTCATACAATTTTCGTGATCTATATTTGGGTTTAGGTAATCTCTTTCCTGATTTTATATGATTGAGAATATTTGAATCTTCAATATCCAGATATGGATTCAAGTCTCGAGTCAATATTTCCCAAAGAAGTACACCAAAAGTCCAGACATCAGACATAGTACTGAACAATCGTTTTTCTATAGATTCGGGAGCCATCCATTTGTAAGGTAGATCTATATCATTTTCACTTCTATAATAACTTTTCTCATAAATATCACAAGATAACTCAAAATCTGCTATTTTAACTGACAATCCTTCATCTAATAAACAGTTTCTTGCAGCTAAGTCTCGGTGAACAAATTTTTGACTAGATAAAAAACCATACCTATAATACATTTTTAATCATTAAATCATTTGATCTATAAAAATCAGAGAAACAAAAAAAACATTATAAATTGTTATGAAAAATTAATTTGCCCTATCTGACGAAAGTGAAATTCGAACCTCAGGCCATTGCCTGAGAGTCGAGAGTTCTTTTTCACCACTCTGACAGCTGAAAATATCTAGAGATGATCAAAATTTGAGGCAATAAAAGAATTGAAATTTTTGTCCATAGACATGAATAATAACACTAAACATAAAATAATCTGAATAATCGCTCAAAACATCCAAATATTAAAATGATTTAAGCACTTCTTCATCAAAAAACTCTTATGATTAGAGATCTTCACGTGAAATATCTAGCACTATGATTGTGCTCATCTCTTAGAAATTCAGGTCTCTCCTGGAGGCTAAATGAACTAACTTTCATGCTCAGCATTCAAAAGTAATTACTTTTCATACCTTCGGCTATTTCTCGGGCAAATTCAAGTAATTGAACGATGATCAAAGTGATCTGAAAATTTCTGAGGTAAGCGAGTAAGTCCCCGTTTACCATAAGAGGTAATACTATCATAGGCGATTCATTACCATCAATGCAAAACCCAAGTGTTGGTAGTACTCGTTCATGCCTATAATTAACTGACATTATTCCTTCTCTCAAAATGAATTCATTTTTTTCTTATCACAACCTTAGTCATAAATAACACAATTTAATTGATTTAGAATTATTAGGGATTTTCCAATTACCTGCTTTTAACATTTTGACTGCAATAGCTGTACTACTATTATTAAGCTCTAAAAATGCTTTGTAAACGCATCCGAAATTTCCACATCCAATAATTTTCTGCAAATCTAAAGACTTACTTTCTACCAAAAGATTTCTATTGACTAAAACTTGAATTATTTTATTTTCAATTTCAAACTTGATAAAACTTTTCAGGGAATCTGAATCTTTGTCTAATACTTTAGTGACAGGTCTGCGTTTTGTTGCGTAATACTTTTTGAATCCAATCATTTGTATGAATTTGTTCTTTATCCCTTTTTAATAGTAATAATTATCGCAGATAAACTGATCAGAATAATTGTGACTGGTACCGATATATAAGCCTATAAGTAATTTTTCGGCTCAATTATACAATCTGGAAGATTATCTCTCTAAGTAAATAAGTTATTAAATAGTTAATCAAATTTATTCTGGAATATTTAAACAGCTTAAAAATAGTTTGAAATATAACAAAAATTAAATCTACTTTTAAACTGAATTCCTGTTTCAGGACTTGAAGATGTAGTACTTGTTGGTGGTACAGTAATTAGCGGAGGTATAGTGCTTGGTGGCGATACAGTAGTTGTCGGTGGTTTAGTAATTGGTGATAGATAATTATTAAAGTTTTCGGTCTAATAATATCTATAATAAAATATAGTATGTATTAATATATCATTTTCCGAACTATTCTGAATCAAACTAAACAGTTTAAAATTAGATTTATTTTTTATTATATTTCAAACTATTTTTAAGCTGTTAAAAGATTATGACTTTTCATCCACTTTTTATAACTCATTAAAGCTTCGTTAAAAGAAAGTTTCTTTCAATGTTTATCTCAACTATAGTCTAAAATAACGTATTTTATAATGAAATAACAAAAATTGGTTAAAAGCGCACGAATAGGCAATTAAAGGCAAAATAAGGCAACACTTAAAAAGGTAGTTATAGACACTCATAAATGTGTCTAATGTCTTATTTTGATATGATTCAAACTCATCTTCAACATTGGGATAGATAAAATAAATGATAAAATATAGGAAAAACGGTAAACTTCCTATCTCTACATATGATGAATTATATTAAGACTACATTTAAATTAATATATGCACAAAAATACTTTACTTCATAGAGATCATTTCAGTCAAAGTCGGTAAACTACGCTGTCTAACCGAAAGACGGTTTTTAGTTTAGGCAGTCATGTTTAGTGAATAAGGTCACTGACCGAAA
Organism: Archegozetes longisetosus; assembly: GCA_018873245.2. Lineage (NCBI taxonomy): Eukaryota > Metazoa > Arthropoda > Arachnida > Sarcoptiformes > Trhypochthoniidae > Archegozetes > Archegozetes longisetosus. The sequence goes on along the minus strand of JAEMBT020000009.1, from coordinate 4,057,708 downwards.
TGGAAATACAGCAATTATAGACTATTATTAAACACAAATTGAAGTATCATTTACTGAATAACACTTTTGTGCTTCAGTATCATATAATGATTCGATTTAATTGAATAAGACATTGATTATTGCCTGTGACTTGTGTTTAAGCCATTCACTTGTGAGTAGTGAGTAACAAATAAAACAAACTTTAGAAAGATAGACGATGAGCCGGTTTCATGGTTTTAGTCATTAAACGAATATCAATTACATATTATTAAATAATATGAAAGATTTTAGATATAAGTTATAAATATAAGAACAGGAACTGAAAGTGATTAACAAATCTATAAAACTTTAAACATATTAGAACAGATATTCCATGACTATGTGTACGACTCGACCAAACCCGAAATTAAAATACCACAGAAAGGTATATTTTTATTTAAAAAATAACATATTCGATTCCTCACTTTGAGGCAGACTTATTAGACTTTCCGTTTCTCTCAAACCTCACATTACCAGATTTTCATTTTTAAGACAGTTGGTTATATTATAATAAATAATATTGACGAATGTAACAGCAATTGTAGAAATAGGTATGATATTAAAGTGAATATTTTATTGATAGAAATAAATGATTTTCCGTATATTCTTAGATCAATACAATGACATTTCTATGATTTTCATCATAAAAACCATAGTCAAGGCTGTGATCTATAAATAATGGTAATAGTCTTAAAATTCGTATAACATTACAAATCAATTCTTACTTCATATACACGAAAGTGATTTATAGTAAATCTAGGATTGATCTTTAAAACTGAACATAAACCAAATGAAAACTAGACCTAAACTATAGAAAGTGAAAAAGATATCAATGAATTCCCAAAAGGTTTGTTTCACGACATCATGACTAGACATTAAGGATTAAGTTCTTAAAGTTTCAGGCGTACAAATCATACATGTTTAACATTAAGCTTTAACACTTTTATTTCAAAATATCTAAACTTGATTTCATTTGATTTTGACTTTGTTTAAGATAGTTTGAGATATTTTTGATTTTAAGTGATTTATTAAGGCCAAAAAGTTAATTTTGAATATTTTCAAAAGTTTGATGTTATAGTTTTCAAAGGGTTAACAATATAGTATAAATAAAACATTTAAGTGTAAAATAAAATAATTCAATTAGTTTAAAGTATGCCTTTTGCTAAAAAAAGAAGACATCTATTCGGAATTGAAGGATCTGTGACACCAAACTCTACAAAACTTACTCCACTTACAGCAAAAAATTCCAATACAGTTAAAAAAAACTTTATTCAAAATTTAGTCAAAACTTCAAACCAAAGGAGACCTTCTGAGAAAAATTGTGAAAACTCTAATTCATTGCTTCAAGAAGTAAACTCTGACATATGTTGTACAAAAAACTGTATCGCAGACTTTACTTCTAGTGAAAAAGAAACCATTCTTCAATATTTTAAAAATTTAAGTAATGATCATAACAGAGAAAATGACTATTTAAAAGGATTAGTAATTCCAGTGCCTATTAAAAGAAGAAGGAACACAGACTCAGAAAATGACAACAAAAAACCGAAATCTCAAAGTTTTGAATATTTTATTGAAATAAAAAATGTAAGGAAAAAAGTTTGCAAAAATTCTTATGTTAGTTTACATCAAATAAAAAAAAGTAGATTAGTGTCAAAAATACTATAAAATCGCGATATTTCTGAAGATTTGAGAGGAAAACATGGCAACAACTGGAACTGTTTGCCTCAAGAAGTTTTAGATGACGTCATAGACTTTATTGATAACTTGCCAGCTCGAGAAAGTCATTACTCGCCAAAATCGGGGAAAAATAGAAAATATTTATCTTCAGATACGAATGTGGCGAAACTTTATAGAAAATTCATCGAATTATATAATGAATATGAAAAAGTGGTTTCATATGAATTATTTTTACATTACTTCAAGAAATCAAATATAGGCTTTGGCTTCCCTCGAAGTGATATTTGCGGTGAATGTGAACTTTTCAACGTGAAAATAAAATCTTCAGAATCTGATTCTGAAACTATTATTTTCAAAAAGCAGTTAGAAGAGCATCAAACAGAATCAGATAAGTTTTATGAAATTCAAAATGAAATTAAAAGTTTAGTAAAAATTGATAATAGTATTTGTGCTATATCCATGGATTTTGAAAAGAATTTGCCCCTTCCCTTAACAAAAGTTTTTTGTGAATATTATTTAAGACAGTTGTGGATTCACAATTTTTGTATTCATGATATGAAAACTGGAACCGCAGACATGTTTTTATATTCTGAAAGCTTTGCAGGAAAAGGACCAAATGAATCAATTTCTTGTTTAGATTTTTATATTAGGAATCGAAAATCAAATTTCAGAAAATTTTTCATTTTCTCAGACAATTGTTTCGCACAAAATAAGAATAGATATATTTGGATTTATTATTGGAGTTTGATAAAAAATAATATCATAGATGAAATCACTATTATATACCCGATTCCTGGTCACTCGTACTTAGATTGTGACCGGGATTTTGGCCGAATTGAGAAAAATAGACTAAAAGTAGAAAAGGTTTGCTTCCCTTCTCAATGGGTTAATCTTATTAGAGAAACTGATGTAAACTTCAATATGAATTATGTGAATTTTCCTTTAACTGATGATTTAGAACCTGATGGAACTCCTATCATAATAGTTAAAGAGTATAAAAAGTTTTTTGATAAATTATTAGTTAATAATGTTGAAAAGCTAACACAAATTAGAAAAATAAAATTCACACAAAGAGGAATTTTTGCAAAAACTAATCTTTTATCTGAAAACTTTGAGTTAGAAATAAATCTCGTAAAGACTGATATAATAGAAAATTTTGATTTCACTACCTTAAATAATGCTTATGATGGTTATTTACCTTTAAAAAAGGCTAAATTTGACGATATAAAAAGTTTACTGAAATATGTTTTGATACCGAAAAATGTTAAATTTTATAGTATTTTATTTTATTCAAATTCAGATCAAAAAGTTTCTAAAAGTAAATCAAAAATTCAGCTTTTGTTAGAAAGTAATAATCAATTTTATTGTAGCTGTAAAGCTAAATACGTTCGTTTGTGTGATTGTAAAAAAGTTGGCCAAAATTGTAATGAAAACTGTTTATGTAATTCATTAGAATGTAAAAACAAACCTTAAAATAAATATAATCAAAATGTCATTCATACAAAGTTTTGTTCACTGAGAAAACATACTTTAAAGAAATCATTGATCAAAACTCGAAATGAGATCTAAACTTCAATCTTTATCTCTAGTCTCTAGAAAATTGGTCAAACAAACTTATATGTGTAAAATGGGCCCAAATTTAACTTGGTCTATGTTCAGTTTTAAAGATCAATCCTAGAAATAGTTTCCAACGGTAGTCCAATTTTCTTTTGGCCCAATCTCTCAATGAATGACAACTGAGGAACAATTATAATGATTTATTCAATGAATGATTGTATTATTTTACAAGTTTCACAAACTTTAATATATGTTGTTAAGGACAACTTGTTAGGTGTGAACACGATACTCAATAATATATCATACACTTTATTAGTTTGATAATAGACAAAAGAGGCGCAAATTATGATTAATGTCAGAGCAAATAAGAAACTAAGAGAACCATAAATTAAAATCAATTTGAATATTAAACCAGCTTTCGAGAATATGCCAATGAATAAGTCAATTATAAGAGTATGTCAGCCAAATCCAGAATATATATTTCGAACAAAAATCTTTGTTAACCGAGTTGATCCCAAAATGTTTTGTATTGAAAGTCTTCATTATAGCCATAGCTCTTTTGTTGGTTAATTTTGATTTTTTGAAAAAATCTTAATTTTCTCATTCAATTGTTTAGCTTTGATTGACAGGTAATGACAAATGAGGTAAAAGTAGACTATATGATATATAACAATCATACAGATGTGATAAGCGGCTAGAACGAAGATTAAATTCAGAGTAAATACATGAAATGAATTGAGAGCAGTCGAAAATATCGACAAATTGTAAATAATCAAAGCAATTGATACGAGCACTGGTTGTGAGAAATGATCACAAATATAGAACATTGTTTTCACTATGTTCATGAATTTGTATAATTAGGCCTTGTGAAAAAGTCCAATACTTGGCGGTGAATTGAGTCCTGATATGATCTCGAATAGTCTGAAATAAGTCGGAAATTGGTTTTTCCTGTAATTCCTATAATGAGTCCATTATGTAATCAGTGTTAAGGAAAATGATATAATCCCTAAGATATTAAAGTTAATTCTCGCTTTCATAAAGTATGAGAAGTCGAGAATAACAATGAAATATTCAAAATTTTCTTCTGGTAATAGTAAAGAAATGATTGAACTTATCAAAAGTATTGATTTTGCTATAGTAACAAATAATGGATTATTAAATCCGTTGCTTTTAGGGTGACCACCCATCCCGGTTTTGATGGGACAGTCTCGTGTTTATAAAAATAAGACAGAAATGCCATCATACCAGAAACTCTCGATAGCACGATTATTTATCTCATTTTTCAACTTTCATTTCGAAAATGTGTTAGAAAATTATTTCTTAGAAATTCAAACATTTGATTTATCTTGTAAATGCTAAGAGATTAAGAAACCCAGTTTAGTGTTTTGAACACCTGTGGTTTAAAACCAAAAGTTATAGAACTAATCTTTTCTGCCTTGACGTATATCTTATATAAACTGGTATTTCTTACAGTCAAATTCAGTCGTATTTCCAACCCTTGCATTGCTATTTCCAATTGTAATTTTGAATGACAAACTTTTGAAAGATGTCATTTCTAACAAAAAATATAACTTTGAAACCTACTATGATTAATCATTTTCAATGTTTTAATATAAATTTAATATTTCAATATTTCAAATAATGCATTGTTTGACATCAAATTGTAATGACTATTAAAGCGACATTTTTGTTCATAAAATGTAAGGGTCTCCCCCTTGATATTTTTGTCCCTTCATTATCAAGTCAGAGGTATTCACTGTAGTTCCTTCTATTGGATCCGTTTTGGAAAACAGGTTCAGCAGAACTTAACAACAATTCTGACAGCAATATTTGTGAAGAGTTGAAATAATTTTCTATAATCAACGCCATTCAGCTTTCAGTTTTAATAAGCTTATCAAATTTGATAAATATATAAATATAGTTACCCAAGTATTTGAAATCACATCAAAAGATATGAAAATACTGTTGAGTCTTACAATTATTTTATGGATACTCGTTCAATGATTTTATGATAAGAGACAAACTTTAATAAGAGTTTACTTCAATAAAAACTCACTATTGCCCATTAATCGCCTTAGTTACCAAAATTCATAGCTTAAGCTATTTACAACTTATATATTTATTATTTTTATTTAATCTCTAAAGACACTATTTAAAATCAAAATATAAAATTTGATTACTTAAGTTTTACAAAGAAAAATATTGATTAATATATGAAAAACAATTGAATATATCAGTAAATTCGTTGATAACGCAAAATTCAACTCGAATAATCTTTATAGTAACTATCAAACTCTAAACTTTTATTTTAAGTCAATCAAAAAAATCGGTTCAATCTCTCAACAGATCTTTTCTCTTCCATTACTACATCTCCACTCTCCTACTTTCTCTCAAACATTTGCTTATATTCCTTTCTTTTGCTCTCAATTTTCTCACATTCCTTTTTTAGAGAAATTGAATCCCGATTCAAATAACATATTATATATCTTAAAAAATATTTTATCTGGTAATAGGAAAATAAACTCGTATATAGATGTTTTGCATAATATAATAATTACTAGCTAGAAATACGGGCAAAAGCCCGTTATTAAGTTCATAAAAAATAAAGATTTAAAACTTTATTCAACAAATAAATAGTTCTCTAAATAGAGATTTTTAAATTCTTTCTCTCATTTAGTATTAGTCTAAAAACTTAGAATAACTCTAAAACCTTACTAAATCTTCGACGACTTTATTAGTCGTCGAATCTTTTGCTTGTATCACAATCACTAATATTTGTAATAATATAATTACATACACAAACACAGATACAAAATACACCTCAAATTTCACTTTAAAAAATCTTAAAACAATATAAGAAAATTTAACTTAATTTTACTAATCGTTGTTTACGTTTGCTATATGTGTGAGTTACTTGCATGTAGTGCAATGTCTTTTATTGTTCAGAACTTGCTTATTTAAATCGTATTGTGCTTCAATTAAGTGGCGTATTCACGAAATTGAAAAATAGAATAGTAGGTAACTTTTAGTTTAAAAAACACTTTAATCAACTCTTTGTATCAGATGAAAAACATTGAAACCAGTCTGATTTCTCTGTGATGACCACGAAGAAAGTTTTTGACTGGTCGTACAGAAAGAGCATTTAAGCATTTTATTATATAGATTATAAGAAGTTTCTATGACTTGTTTTAAACTAGAATAATTAAAATAACTTCATTTTCCAGCTGTAAAGACTCAAATTATGAGTCAGCTCATAACAATATAAACTTCAATAAAAATGCATATATATCTTAAGTATAAATATAGAATGCTCAATTTAAGAAAAGAAATCGATATCTTATTAACGCTTAATGTTTCATTCCTAAAACGCAATAACTAGAAACTTAACAATTTACTTGTCAATACGACGAGTGTTTCATTTCGATCGATAGTTCACATTAAATTCATAAAGTGTTTGAGTTAAATGCTCACATACTTTTATTGAGTAAAGTATTAGGTGGAAACAGTGAAAATTGCAATTTCATATCTTTAAAAGTGTATTTAATGGCAAAATAATAATTATATATCTAATGAATATAATCGCCTCCCGTCTAGTTGACAAAGATCCAGCGAAGTGGGAGGGATCTGATACCAGTGGCGCTATTTTGTAAATTTATTTATCTCACGACTTCTTCATACGCAGCTTAAAGTTTAACTTGATTAGCAAATTTTTTATCTTTATTTGGCCTCTTTATTCTCGCTATGTTATCGAAATCACAGAGGTTAATATCAGAACTATACGAGGAATGCTTTAGTTCGTCCCATCAATTCACCTTAAAGAATTGTTTAATTTTTTATGCCTATGTGGTGTCATTGTTGTGGAGGGTGATTGGACTATGAAGCTACTTTTTTCTATCTCTAGGTGTATTACTTCTTTCTAAGAATTGATGCTTGTTTGTTGATAAAATTCGATAACCAAACACCTGATTTGCATGAATAGCCACGATCATCATCACCTTCCAATCTTGCATTAATGAGTATAACAGCAATTATAAAAATTGACATAATATTAAAGTGAATATTATTTTAATAGAGGTCAATGATTTCAAATTCAATATCAGATTAATACAAAGACATTTCTATGATTTTCAGCATAAAAACCATAGTCAAGGCTGTGATCTATAAATAATAAAAATAGTCTTAAAATTCGTATTACATTACAAATCTATTCTTACTTCGTATCCACGAAAGAAGTTTATAATAAATAGTTTCCAACAATAAAACCCAATTTTCTTCTGACTCAATCTCTCAATGAATGACGACAACTACAAAGTAAATAAAACCATCATTTATTCAATGAGTGGTTGTTTTATTTTAAAAATTTTGACAAACATTGATGAGTGTGGAATTAGTCAAGGACAGCTTGTTAGGTGTGAACACGATTCCCAATAAATTACCATACATTTGATTAGTTTGATAATAAACAGAAGAGGCACAACTTGTGATAAATATAAGAGGTAATATGAAATAAAGACAAGTATGAAGGAAAATCAATTTAAATAATAAAACACTTTTTGAGAACATGCCAACGAATAAGAATAAGTCAATTATACAAGAGTGTGTCAGCCAAACCCAGAATAAATATTTCGACCAAAAGTCTTTGTTAAACGAATTGACTTCCAGATAGTTTGTGTTCAGAGTCTTCATTATAGCCATAGCTCTTTTGTCCGTTAACTTTGATTTGTTTTTGGCGAAAATCTGAATTGTCTCATTCAATTGTTTAGCTTTAATTGATAGGTAATAACAAATGAGGTAAAAATAGACGTTATGGTATATAATAATAATACAGATGTGACTAGAGATTAAAGCAATAATCAAATTCAGAGGAAATACATAGAAAATGAATTGAATGGGAGAGCAGATGGAAAACATCGGTAAATTGAGAATGATCAAAGCAAGTGTTACGAACAACGGTCTTGCGAAATTATCACAAATATAGAATATTGTTTTCGCTGTCTTCATGAATTTGTAGATCTTGCCTTTGCTTGAAAGTCCTATACTTAGGGGTGAAGCGAGTCCTGATATCATCTCGAATGGTCTCAAATAAGTCGGGAATTTGTTATTCTTGTAATTTCTATAGTGAATCCATTGTGTAATCAGCATCAAGATGAGTGTTATTATCATTGAGGTATTAAATTGAATTCTTGCACCAATGAAGTACGAAATGTCAACAATTATTATGAAATATTCAGGATTTTCTTCCGGTAATAGTAAAGATAAGACACATTTGACCAACCATATCGAATACGTTATAGCAATCAATAATGGGTTATAAAATGTGTTCCTTTTATTCGATCCGTTTTGGAAAAGAGATAGACCGTTGAGATATAAATGAGATCCTGCAGAAGTGACCAACAATTCTGACGGTAATATTAGTGAAGGATCGAAATCACAATCTATATTGAAAGCCATTCAGTTTTCAGTTTTACTAAACTTTCTAAATTTGATGAATATATAAATATACTTATCGATGTGCTCTGAAATGATATCCAAAAGATGTGAGAATATTATTGAGTTTTACTATTATTTATAGAAACTCATTCAGCGATTTCACGATAAGAGCTAATCAAACTTATATAAAAGTTATTGCAATAAAAACTCGCCAATAGCTCACCAAAAACCCATTAATCTTGTTATTTACTAAAGTTCACAATTTAAACTTGTATACAATATAAACGTCAATAAGAGTGTATTATTTCGATCGATTATTTGCGTTAAATTCATAATTCATTTTAAATAGATGCTGACATATTTCTATTGAATGATATACTTGAGTGAAAGTTTAGTTTAAACTAATTCTAATCTATACTTTAAAAAATTAAATTAAAGTTATGAGCTTATTGGGATTATTATTTCTATTTTAAATGTTTAATATAAACTTTTCGATGTAAGAAATTACTGATAGATGCAGTCAAATATTAAATTTATTTTAGAAATTTTAGCAAATTTAGTTTATTCATAATGCTGAAATTATATACAATTATTTCGTTAATCATTACAGTATGAACGACGAGTATTAATTATTATTTATTTAGTCAAACCTGTCTAACTTGAATATGTAACTAAATTTTTTTAAAGAGTGATAAATATGCTTTCATTTTCAACTGATTTACGTAGTCTTTAAGAAATAACTGAGAAGTATCAATACGAATGTATTAAGATCGATAGTTTGCATTAAGTTCATTATGTGTTTGAAATGAATGCTGATATACTTCTATTGAGTAAGATATTTATTGCGAAAATTGAACTTAAGCTAATTTTAATCAATATCTTCAAAAGAATTAAATTAAGATTATTTGATAATCTTGATTTGAATATGATTTTAAGCTTTCAAATGTTTAATGTAAACGTTTCGATCTGTTGTGACTTTGCGCTAAAATCACAACTACAATATTTCATACTTTTAACCAACGCAACTTTAAAAGCAATTCAAAAACATAGTAACAAATAAGTTTTGAAGACTGATGACACAAGAATTTAGTGATGGATTCGTTAACTTCAATTCGCGATACGCTGAGTTAAATATCAAGCGATTAAAGATTCGATGGGATGTCTCTTCATCGAGCAGTAGCTCAGCCAACGAATTGGCGCATAAGTTGTTGCCACAAATAGATAGTAAAGACATATGTATTGAGAGATTGTATTTATTTTACTATTTGAGTGAAATCGTGACACATATGACGAGTATAATAAAAGCCAACAACTCATTAACACTTTATTTGCGTCACCTCTGAATCAAAGACAAGATTGGTTTATTTTGTATTCAAAGTCTTCATTGTAGTCATAACTCTTTTGTTTGCTAATTTTGATTTCTTTTTGGCAAAAATCTTAATTTTCTCATTCAACTCTTCAGTTTTAACCCTTCGTAACAACTTAACTTCGGAGAACGTAAAATTTTCCACATTTTATATCTGTTTCAGACTACACCAAACGCTATCAGAATCAAGGTTAGCCCTTGCTTTTGAAGTTTTAATTGACTAATTAATTAATTTCTAGTTATTATCTGCTACAGCGTCATCAGCGGTTCGAATTGCTAGTAGCGACATTATAGCGCTGCGACAAATATGATAAACACTAAGCACTGCGATGTCAGGGGAAATTCTGTCTATAGAGAGACATGTTGCCAGAAAAAATTTTTTAGAAATAAAGTTATAAATCTAAATTAATCAGGATTTTTGTCATTCAAAGTCAGATATATGACTGAGGAATAGCTAAACCTTCAAGAAATGACGACATTCTGTTGATTTTAGAGAGATTTTTAAAGTCGAACTTGGGAAAATTTTACCCCACAGTTGTGACGAAGGGTTGACAGGTAATAACAAATGAGGTAAAAACTGATGATATTGCGTATAATAATCATACAGACTAGTGATTAAAGCAAGATCAAATTCAGAGGAAACACATAGAAAATGAATTGAACGGGAGAGTAGATGGAAAAGATCAGTACATTAGCAACAATCAAAGCAAGTGTTATAAGCATTGGTTTTTTGAAATTATCACAAATATAGAATTTTCTTTCCGCTGTATTCATGAATTTGTAGATTTTGTCTTTGCTTGAAAGTCCTATACTTAGGGGTGAGGTGAGTCCTGATATCATCTCAAAGGTCTCAAATAATTCACTGATGCATTATCTGCAGTATGGGCTATTAAATCATGAATATTAAGCTTATTGATATTTAATATTTGCTTTATTTTTTTATAAATTGCACTACTATTCTCGTTTGGGTCTTCATAAAAATCTAATACAAAATTATTAATTTCTTCGCTTAATGTGCAATATTGAATTGCTATGGGAAACATTTTTCTGTTTCCTTTATTTTATCGTAAGCAATTGAGTATTTAATATTTTCAGAAACTAAAGTTTTAATATGCTTCTCTATAGAAAGCTTGCCTAATACATTCTCAGCAATTGCAGAAGCTTTTGTTCACCCACATGAAACAGTTTTGCATATATTTGAGTCATGAAAAAGTTTTTTATTTAATTTCATACCACATTCAGTCGATAAATAGCTGTGATGATGCATTATAGAGTGATATACGTAAGTCACTTCTGCTGTGGTCACTTCATCCTCTTCTTTTGCATTTTTTGAAACGAGAAAACTCTTGATTAGGTTATTCTTTCTAACAATTGATGTATTTTTTATGCTTGTCTGATTTTAAATGATTATCAATAGCACGAAAGCCATCAAATTTAATTGTAAATCCACTTTTGCAGAAAATACAATCAGCATTGTGTTCATCAATCTTTCTCAGCCAATCTTTACACAAATAATTTTTTAACCAATCACTATTAAATGAAACATAATATCTTAGATTTTTCTTTTTAGGACTATAAGCACTTGAATCTTTGGCTCTTTTGTTCATTTTACTTATAAATTTATAGATAAGACTAATTTAATTAAATATAACTCACAACTTTATAGATTGTTCTAAATAATTTTAAATATTAAATTTACTATAAATAATTTGATTACTGACTAAACTTTATGCAGTAAACTCTCATTACAGTCAAGTTAAACATAGTGAATCTCTCGCTAATGTGAACGAACTTTAAAGTCTATTTGGTTTAAAATTCAACAAATAAGATTATATTAAGCTCCGATTATAGTGAACTTTCGAAATATTAATCGGATTTATCTTGCAAAATGTTGAGAAATAGTTTTTTAAGTACTTCTTAAAGTTACAAACAAGGTTTTTATTTAATGTTCAGTTTTGAACTATTTGTTCATAATATTAATATGACGTCAATGCATAGTCGACTAATTTAAGGGATATACAGAGTAGTATATATTTTAAGTAAAGTTTATCTTTAATTTTCAATTTGATAGTATATGTTATATACATAACCGATATTATTTGAGAGAATGGTACAAACATTAGATCATATAATTCATAGTTTATTGAATGTTAGAAGCTTTAAGCTGAAATATCCTAGGCCAACGATCAATTTTTTAATCTCAAGTACATCGAAAGAAATTTGTTTTAAACAATATGAATGATAACAATAATGATTTCGTGACTTATACTGAAATATCGATTATCTTCAGGAAAAGCAGTCCAATGAAAGCAATGATCTTAACATTGAAAAATTATAACGATTATTTTGTTAATAGGATTCTATGAATATTTTAATGAGAAATTAAGAAATTCTTACTTCATATTCGCGGTAATAATTAATAATAAATAGTTTCCAACAATAAAATCCAACTTTGTTCTGACCAATTCTTTCAATGAATGACATCAACTGAGAATTGAAAAGAATTTTATATATCATTACGAAAGTCATAGATATTTACTTTTATTTTTCCGCTGTTTGATACAATACTTCCGCGTAAAGAAATAGAACAGGTATTTAATAGTTTATATGACTTTTTGGCTTCAAAATTAACTGAAGAGGCAGTGTTAATGGTAAATATCAGACCACAGGCGAAGAATATTGAAGCGAAAGTGAAAGTGGCTCTGATTAATAAAACCATTTTTCCGAATATCAGTGCATATAATAATGTACTTATGAGCATTGAAAACAAAATCCAAACCCAGAATAAAAATTTTGTCCAATAATTGTTATTATATTCATCAATTTCAGAATAAATAACATTCGACGATTTAATAATGTTATTCAAGTTCAACACTTGATGACTTTGTTGCATTTTTTCATTAATAGATCTTAATTTACTTTTGAAGTAATAGCAAATCATGTAGAAATAAACAAATTGCCATAAAATGAAAGTGTAGACATATGTTAAGGTTAAGCATATCAAAAAACTATGAAGAATGCCTAGAATAGTAAACTTTTTAACCCAAATATTTTGATTAAATAACACAATACATGCTGTGAAAGTCAGTATAGGTAACACTATATTTGTATACAATTGACATACTGAAAATAATATTTTTGACATTTTAATCATTTTATAAATTTCATTTTTATTTGTGAGACCAATACTTTTTGGTGAAACCAAACCAGAAATCATTTCAAATGGTTTTAGATAAGAGGGCTTTATATCATTCTTATAATTGTAATAATGAATGATCTGTGGTACAAGTGCTAAAGATGTTAGTATAATCATAATTATATTTAAGTGAACCCTAAGATTCATAAAGTGAGCTACATCTCCTATTAATTCGAGTAAATTTGAATCTTCATCAGACAATAGTAATGAAATGATAGATCTTATGATGAACTGTAAGAACAAGATTAGTATAAACTTAGGATTATAAAGTTTACTCCTTTTGACTGATCCAAGTGAATATAGAGATAATCCAATTTTATACAAATGAGTTCCAGCACTCTTGATTAGAACATTTCCAGGCAGTAATTCGTTTGGATTGAATCTTCTTAATCTTTTATCCATAATTACTGATATCCTTCAATTTTTCAACAAACTTTCAAATATCTTGACTGTAATATAAACATAAGCTGTTAACATTCTACTGAAAACTGTCCTATTATTGAATCAATAGACATGATTAATAACTTTCTTGTTTTATGAAATATTTACTTCATTTAATAATAGTATTATTTTCTCGAAAACACATATCGATCAGTAGTTTGATAATTCAGAAGTGTTCAAGTTGTGTAATGTTTATACAGTTTATGTATTTGACCAAATTATTATCAAAAACAATGACGCAAATAGAAAAAACTAATTTTTTCATATTCTTTATTTGTAAAGATGCAATTTAAAGAGGTTGTCCGGACATCCATAGTGAGTTGGCCCCCGATCGAGTTTGGACATGGTAACTCTACCAACACATAGAGGTGGTTGAAAGATGTATATTTGCACCTAAACATCTTTTCATATCTCATGACAAAGGGTATAAAAACCTAAAAAGCCTTAAAACTTGAGAGCTTATAACTCGAAAACTATTAAACATAGAATTATGAGATTTGGTATGTTGATTCATAGCAATCAAATGTATTCAACTATAGAACGAAAGTCACGTTGTGTTATTGTTAAGAAACTTTTCTAAAAATTGAAAATCTTCAATCGCTAATCTCAATTCTTAACACATATGATTCGGAGTTGCCCATTTTTGCATTTACAGAAGCACATAACCTAGTATGAAGATACAAAAAGTTCTAGTCCAAAAACTTTGTGTTAAGGGTCGAAAATTGCGGAAAACTTTGTTCATTGTATTATGTGAGTAGGCAAGCAATGGTATTTTAGCTGATAAAAATCAATGATTTCAGCTGATATGACTCATGAGGGTTTAGAAAGATGTAACACACTTCTCCATATATGGCAATGTTAACAGTTTTTTGAATATAGCTTTGAAACCTATGGACCAATTTCAATCTGACCAGAAAAACTTTCGCTCAGCTCAACGAGACCTTTCGATTAATATATGACATGATATATTTCACAGGGAGCCAACTCCCTATAGGATCTCCGGACAACCTCTTTTTCCTTTTAACACTTATACTTTTCATAGAAGGTGACTACATGTAGTGGAAAATACGCAATATATCATGATCTGCGGCTAACGAAACCAAAAATAAATTTTTGTAAAATAATTTGAATATGACTATACGTTGTTCTTGGTGTTTGAAAATTAATCGCGTAATTTATGGACGTCTCCTATTGTCAAATATCATACACCACCTAACTTTTCTCGGACCCTAGAGTAGAATGATATGCGTTAAAGGCAGTGCCTCTAAATCTACATCAGTACAATAGTTAGAATATATGAGACTTCAACGTCCTCTCTCTCTCTCTTTAATTACAGGTCTGAAACAAAAGTGCTCTTTGACACTTGTACTCAATATTAGAAAATCTTTAAATTGATATCTATATCAAATTGAGAATATATGTTTTGAATATAAGTTCATCTTTAGTAACAAATTAGTGATTACATTCCTTAAAAATACATTTCAATTTCTTTATATTTGAACATCAAACGTTAGTTAAGATTTGATCTATATCCAAATTTTGAGTAACATTTTTTGAAATTAAAGATAAATAGTTTAATCCTTAAATGTATTTTTGTGCGCGTTTTTAATAATTTTTAGTTTAAGCGTTTTGATACAAACTTCAAAATTAGATTTAAATTTCTAAACATTGTATAAATATCTTTGATGCCTTTTTAGACTAATTTTACTTTAAACTACAATTTAAAAACTCATTCATGTGTGCATTCAAAAATTAAACTATTTATTTTTAATTAAGATCAATCAAGTTAAAAATTTAGATTAAAATCTTATCTTAACTAATGAAAACATGTTTAGATTATGAACAATTTCAGTGCAATTATAGTGTGATGAAAATTTGTTACTAACTTAAAAGACATTCGTTATAAACAAACAGATAAAAAACAATTTAAAGATTATTTTAATGATTAATAAAAACTCTGTCTATTCAAATCACTTAATCTGCATTTGAAAACATGCAACAGATAAATAGTTTCTAATCTATCCTTAGAATATTAAAATTATTGGCAATAATTTTATTTTGATTTGTTTTCTCGATTTAAACTTTGCGAACAACATAGATACAATTGCATTTTAAGTTTCAAAACTCTATAGAGAGAGTTTATTTACATTACAACTTAATCGTATTGACTAATCTGTTGCATATTTAAAAATAAGTTAATAAAAGCGTTTAATCCAAATATGTCTTTAAGGCCTTATCAAAACAAAATAATTAAAAAGTGAAACATCATCGGAATCATATTTTATACATCAAATTTTCTTTGAAGGCTATCATTTTAACGATAGGGCGTTTTGCATAATGACTCAATCTAGTAAAGTCTAGTCTTTCGTAGTAAATTTGTACTCAAGTAATGTAAGAGTTTCAAATAAGTGATAAAAAGCTTAGATAAAGAGCTCTGAATAAAAATGAGAGTAATTAAAAACTTAATTAATTGATAATTAATTGATTTTTTAATTATTTTTATTTATATAAGATAATACTGCGTTTATTAAACAACAAATAAGTGAAAATAGAATCAATCTATGCTTAGTAATAAGTGAGATGTCTGCGTCCAAACAGTTACAGATCAGACAAATAATTGGGCGGTTTGTAGAATTGAATCCTAATAGCAAACCGAGTGAAGTCGCGGCACATTTTACCAGACAAGAAGTACCGAAGTCGACCACTTTTAGAGTTGTAAACTGTTTAGAGAGTGGAATGAGTATCGACCGTAAGCCGGGAAGTGGCCAACATCTGGCCATTGACCACAAAACAAAGAAAAAATTGTTAAATTCAGTGTCAATAAAGTCGGTGTCAGCTATAGCTTAATTGAACCGAAATTTCGGGGTGTCGGACAAAACAGTAAAATCCATTTAGACCGAAGTGGGTGTCAAATGAAAAACCGAAAGAAGTGCCCGGAAGTGAATGCCGATCAATTGGCAAAACAGAAAAAATGTTTAAATAAATTGAGAAAAACTTTGTTTAAGCCTTTAAAAGATGTGGCCATCATTTTGGACGACGAGTCGTATTACACGACTGACGGCTCTGATACTAATCAGAATAATTTTTACTATGAGTGTGACCACATTGAAGCGCACGAAAATGTCCGATTTCGACCACTGGCCAATTATCCGAGAAAAGTCTTAGTGTGGGTTGCAATGAGTTCGAAGGGGTTTTCTGAGCCATATATCGTTCCGTCGGGAAACGCAGTCACCGCTGAGGTCTATATCAGAGAATGCCTGACCCGTTTGAAGGACTTTATCAACAAGTACCATTCGGACGGGAATTACGTGTTTTGGTCTGACTTAGTGAGTGCTCATTACGCGAGAATAACAATAGGTGTGTTGAATGCGATGGAAACAAATTTTTCGACAAAAAGATTAACCCTCGAATGTGCCAAAAATCAGACCGACTGAACGTTTTTGGGCTATTTTGCAAAATAAATCTATACTAATGGATGAACAACAGATTTGGTGCCAAAATTGATTCGTAGAATCAAAACTATTATCCGTAAAGTCCCTGAAAATTTGGCCCAGACATTAATGAACGGCCTGAAGACAAAAGTGCGGAAAGCGGCGGACAGAGGGCCGCTATCAGTCATTAATGTCTCTTAAAACTAGAATAAATAGTATCTAATTTATAAATTTTTTGTAAAATATGAATTAAAAGTAGTTAATAAATTAATTAATTGATTTTACTCTCATTTTTATTCCGAGTTCCTTATTATCGAACAACAGTTTTAAAGATTCCGAAGTAAATTAAACTTGCTTATATTATTAATCCGAATCGATAAACCAATAAATAAAAACTTTTCTCATATTCGTCATGATATTGTGACGAAATATAAAATAATATATAAGACAAAAAATTCAAGTTTTAGGTATGACTTAATCGGAATAAAAAGTTAAAACATCTGTTTGATTTCCACGAACAAACAAAAAGTCAGGCATTTGTGTCGATAACAGATCTAGCCATAACATGAACAGATGTGCAGATAATAAGTCCTTCCGAGGAATTTGCAACGTCCTAAACATGAATCAAATTATTGAATGAATAAAACCTTTAAAAAAAGTTAAATACAATAAAATTACATTATTATTAGTGATGAATTGATTGAGTGCTCTTCCAATAACTCACTAATACATAAGTATTTGTTTGTCTATAAGAGAAAAATTGATTAAAATTTCACATTTTTCACAATAGGCTTAATTTATGATAAGAATAACTTTTTTTTCAAAAATCATTTTTCTGAAGTTAACGAACCTCTGATTCAAAACGTGTTAGTTCTTCAGAAGAAATTTCAAGATACAGATCGTTGTTGTTTTGGGATCCAGGCCTAATATGATCTCTGTTATTATTGAAATCACCAATAATAACATCAATGCTTTCATATGAGAAAAAATGTTATGAAAGTTGAAAATTTTCAATCAAAAGTTTTGTAAAAATAGTATTCAAACCTTTTATATGTAGGCCTTTGTGGCAGTTCCAAAACTATTAAGTCGTGATGAGGTATACGAAACTTATCCAAAAGTTCTGAAAGACTAAAGAAAAAAGTAATGTTTGCAAATTCAATAATATTTCGAGCTATAACAATATTAAAGATACTTTACTTTTGTTCAGTTAATATGACATCTGACTGCTTGTCAACAATAGTGAAAACTCTTAGTTTAGAATTCTTCCAATTCTTTCTTTTGGAAAGAATATAAGGTATTAATAAAGTGAGCCCTCCGTCATCAAACAACCACCAAATATCGATAAATGTTGATTCATTCAAGGCTCGAATAACTTTTAAACCTCTCAAGTGACCACTTATTGTCGGAGTATTCATATTATGCATCGTTGCAGATGTTTTTTTGATCTACAAAATCACTTCTTAGCTTTAATCGATTTGCAATAATTTTAGATTTCTTGAATTTATTTCTCTTATTCTGTCGTCGGTAAATCATTAATGAGTTCTGTATTTCAAGTGCATGACTGGAATATAAAGTCAAAGTTTAGAATCTATATAGATACCATTAAATACAGATAAAATTTTAGAACTGACTGAATAACATTGAAATAATCGATAACTTCATGAGCACAGCATTGTTTCCACGACTCTTTGAATCCAATCATTACTATATTAGGCCTAAGAATAGTACCTAAACCACAACACTATTAAATACAAAGTAAAATAGAAATAAATTCTCAAATAGTTAATGGAAAAGAACTCAAAATTGTGAAAAATCTTTGCTAGAAGTCTACAAATTTTTCCTAACTTATCTCACAACAAAACTTTAGTTAACTTTCTATAAGCTAAATAAGCAGAACATGTTCTTAAACTTTAGTTAGATATTGCTTAAGATTGAGAAAAAGATTTTCTGACCTGAATCAACATATTGGAGCCCTCACCAATAGTATGAGCATTAATCAATGTGTAAAAGCACTTAATATTTTGTTTCCTAAGCTAAGTGGTCCATATTCTAATAGCTTTAATTCTTGTCTCATATAACAAACTATTCTTAACGATATCGCCAACGATTAACATTCCCCTGTGTTTTGTTATTTCATTGGCTAATGATATCAAATGCATGCGATTCGTGGGAACACCAGAGAGTAATAGAATTGATGGTCGATAACATTTCACATGATCTGTCTTTAAGTTTAGTCTATGTGCTATCGAAACTGTAGTTTTGAATAATTGAGAATCTGTTGTTTGACCCCAATTCACTTCTATTTGAGTTAATTATAAAGTTATTAATGAATGACTTTCATGGCTAAAGTCTGATTATAAAATAATTTTTAAAAAGTTTTTGTTAGCCAAAAAGTTAAAAAAATTAGGAAGGTATTATTGAATAACTTATGGATTAAAAATTTTTTATTAAGACCTGGTTTATAGGCATAGATCATAATCCAAACCACAATCATAATAACCACCAAACAAACAGAAGAAATCCAATCAAAACAGAATATTAGTACAATAGACACTAGACCACATAAAAGACTAATCCATTTATTAAAATATTTGAATTTCGGTCTCCAACTCGGAGATGAGACATAATCAGAATGAAAGCACGAAATATTCACTAAAGACCAGGCACTCAGATAACAGTTCGATATTATATTTGCGATTATATTGAAGTCTGCAATCGCGATGAACGACAGAGCAATTATGAACGTAAGTATATATCCTCTTTTGGGATCGTTATGTTTTCCGCTGCCCTTTGAGAACCATTTTACGAATGGAAGTAATTTATCTGAACCTAAGGACTGAAATCGTATTTTAGTAACATATTTCAAACTTTCTTCTTCAAAAACACTCTTTACTGCTGTTATCTTTTCAAATGATTTGCTGAAAGAAGGATTTAAGTGACTGCTAAGAATAACAATCATTTAAGTGTTCTTTATGGAAACATTTCATCTGTTATTAAATAAGTTTTACATATCCAGAGATCAAATCAAATTAAAAACAAAAGATATTAATATAATTAATTGCTATTATTAGCTGAAACTTAAGCCCTTCTTCTAGAAAATCACTTTATTTATCAATAATTAAGTTTTGGATGAAATAAATTCAAAATTTGTTGTCATTTTGACAGCATTTTTCTTCATTTTCATCGAGTAATCAAATAGTCTACTAGAAAAAGGACTTAAATCATAGCTATGAATACTCTACACTTAAACCCTTCGTCATACAACCATTTAATGTGTTTTTAACAAGCTTATCAATGTAATACTTGTAAAATCTTTGGCGCAACGATGAATGAACACATCCCTGATGAGATTGCTTGGGCTAAAAGTCCTGCTGCCAAAATGGGTTCAACGTAACGTGTTTTGTCTCCGATTTTGATTAACGCGGATGTGACCGACATAACGAACTGATCATTAATTAGTCCGTAATTGCATTCGTTTTGATTCTGATAACACGTATAGTTATTGAATTGTAGATCAGATGTATTTCCAGTTGCATAACGAACCACTGTTGAGCCAAAAAATATTATTTGTAGCATATAAATGCTTGACGAAGTGATGATTGCCAGCAGTGATCCCTTCGGTATCGACACACTTGCTATTAAATAGTTATTGCGTTAAAAATTAGTTTCTTTTATAGAAAAGAAAAACATTTTTCTAGAAGAGTTTTGATTATATTTGAGTATTTGTTCAAGTCATAAATACACGGAATACGCTGTGTTCATTCTTAAATAAAAGCATTATTTTAAATAAATGAAAAAAGTCTATTATTAACTAAATGAATAAAACTTTCAAATATATTACTACATTGCATTAATTCATGTAAAAGTTGATTAAAACTTTATTAATGTATAAGAAATAAGTTTACTCAAACATAATATTCTATATTACAAGTAAAAGTCGTTACTTTTGATTACATAATGCTCAAGTTTTACAATAATAACAGGATACTCTTACGATTCTTAATAGTCGAAGACATTGTCGCTCCAGTAAAGTCTCCAGCTAATGAAGAGATATAAATTCCAAAGACACCAAAAAAGTTACTTCCATCGAAATGAGGTAAAAGATTTTCTCTCAAAACAGTCTCATTCCAACCAATAAATCCATGAGCTCTTTGATAATCATTTGGTGGCATTAGTTCTCCGATCACAAAGTCTAAAAGTGAGATTATAACTATTCCAAACAAAAACCATTGACTCTAAGAGTAGTTAATATTTAATTAAGTCATGTTAAACTATTTATTGATTCAAACATTCACTTATTCCTACCTTTGCCTCAAAGTCTAGACTTATGAAAGGAATGAGAGAAACTACTAATAAACATATGAAACCAACAACTCTCATATCATCATTTCCAGAAGGATATTCAACTAAACCGACATGCAATGTCTGTTAAGAAAATGATTAAAATTAGGTTTAAATTAACTTTATAATGGTACTATTATAATAGTTTTTGAATATTTTAACGTAAAATAGTAAACATTTTATTCCAATTATTCAAAAGATTCTTATTCTGCTTATGAATTATTTTAAAATATCAGAATTGCGAAAAACATTCTAGATTCAATAAATCAATCATTTCTGGTTAATTCAGTTAAAAATAATAAATCAATTAATCAAATAAAACCGAATTAAATATAGTTTTAAAACACATTAACCACTGTCAAGACAAACCTGTAATATAAATTGCATTTGTTGACAGAAGCCAACAATATTGAATGAAACCATAATAGCATTGGTTAGAAAATAGAGTACACCAAACATTGCACCAGTTTCTGGTCCTAAACTTCTAGATATCATAAAATAAAATCCTCCGGAACCGATATAACCATTAGTACAAATGGCGGTCATCGATAATACAGTTATACAAAGAATTGTAGCTCCGATTAATACTTGAATTATTGCCAAAACTGTTGATGAAAAGTGCTTGAAAATTATATCTAAAATGTTTAATCGAGTGCAAGAAAGGCGTGTGCTATATTAGATTCTGATTTTTCATGCCCTTCTTGAACAAATTAAAATTTATAAAATAGATAATCACTTATTCCGGCTTCTCCTGTCATCCAACCCATTCTTAGATAAAACACAGTTCCTAATAAATTCATGAAAGTCGGAACCTTTAGAATAATAGCTTATCAGTACTTTGTTTGAAGATTTATACAATTAAAACATTTGATTTTCAAGACTCACATAAACCATAGAAAAGACTCCAAACTTGTGCTTTTCTTCAACTTTATTTTCGTCTTGCCCTCCATATTCTTTATTACGACTCGAATCCGGGCCTTTATTCTAGTATAAGAAAAAATTAATTAATAGTACTACAAAAATGGACTAAAAGTTACTACAATTTCATCATAAGTTGGTGATTGATGTAATGATTTTATAGTTGGTCTCTCTTTGAAACTGACATCAGAATCTCGTAAATAGTTTTCTAATTGAGGGCTAACTTCAAGATTAGTTATTACTGTGTCATCAAAATCACTATAGAGCGCACTGTCAAGTGACTCAGATTTTTCGATGAATTTTGGTTTATTTGAATGAAGAGTATTAACATCTAATAAAACCGAATTAAGCGATTGCCTTGACATAATAGGACTTAAGCGCAAACTTTTCAAAAACTTCTCTGGGTTTATTCTTTAAACTTCAAGACTTTAGCATTAAGTGTGACATAATCAAAAAGTCATTATTCAAGTTTAATATATTCCGATAATCTGTCAAATCACTCGTGCTTTCGCTAATCTAAATGCATTGTTTCTTAAGCTACAACTGTATCAGCAATTGATTTCTTTCATTGATGATCGCCAAGAATGTTCGGTATGTGAATAATGCTTAGTCTGCGCATTCACATCTAAATAACAAAACTTTCTTTAATTTTGTTTGTCATTACATTTAATTATAACTTTTGCCTTCAATCAAAGTGTACTCTCAGGAAGTTTATTCAATGAATAATTTCTCAGGTTTTACCTCAAAAAAATCTAATTTCATTAATTTTTTGAATAATTATCATGCATCTGGATAGACTCGAACTGTATCTAAGAATAAATTAATAGGCAGTTGTTTATTGTGTGAAGTGATTTGCTAAAATCTAGTTAACAAATTGACTTATTCAAGAAAACTTTTTCGACTCTAAACCCCAGCGTTGATAAGAAAAGAGTACTTTTGGGAAATGCAAAAAACTGTATGTCAGATGAATAGGGGTTTTATCTCAATCGAAGTTATCTTAAAAATGCTCAAATTATTGTAATTTCAACTAAAAATTGATGTGACTTTTCTGTCAAATTATAAGTATTATAACATTGAAGAACTTACGAAACTTACACATAATTATAATTTGACAAGTAATGCGAATCGTTTATAATTACAGCATGACTCTGGCGCTAATTCATTGCACAATTGATTGCATCACAAATATATCATCCAATCGTTTTTTATGTCAAAGCATTATTTTGATCACATTTCGTTTCGAAACAATAATTTACATTTGAATTTTGTGTTATTCCGAATTTTATAAAAGCAATATATTTTATAATAAAAATGCTTTTCTCTTCTCATTGCATAATAGGACGTGTTTTTATTACTTTCTGTTTGTTTAAAATAAACTTCTGATAAGCGTTTGTAATTAATTTGATTTGAGCTTAGATCTTGTCTTCAATTGTAGCCAAACTTAATTATAAGAAAGTGTTCAAAACTAGTTATAATTAATTTAATCAAGCAAGTTATAAAATAATAAAACGATTTAATTCTTATTTCAATTAATCTGAATTCAAAGGAAATATAAACCAAGACTTAAGTAACATGTAAATAGTGTTTACAAATAGATTAAAAACTTTGATTGTGCTTGGCCTAAATGTAGGAACATTTGAATCAAACAGTAACTCAAAGAGACATCAACCTATTCGTTTGCGTCTGACCTCAATATGAACAACCATTTAAAAGAATCTTAATTTAGCAAATGCAATTGCTAAGAAACTTTGAAGATCATGTCAAAATATCTAAACGAAAAATTCATTTAAAATCCCATTAATTCATATATTGAAGTTGTTAGGCGGTAATCAATTTTTGGGACTTTCGATCAGTTTTTCATTCTTTCAGAAAAGTTGCTAAACTTTAATCAGTACAAGTTCAGTATGTGGACGCCACCCGATTTTATAGGTGGCGCCACCAGTGGATAGTAAAGAGTATACTATTAATAAATATCGAGGTCACATGGCGCGGAAGTTCACAAGTTATATGACTATGAATAAAAATTTTATAATGAGAGTCTATGGAAGAAAATAATTGTGTATTTTCAACGGAGTTATATGGCAAAATGGTTAAATCAAATTTTAGTGTCAATTATGATCAAATTATGTGATGATAGATTAGGTTAGGTTTAGTTAAGTTTGTTTAGGTTTGCTTTAGACTCTTATAAGTTACATCTTATAAGTGTATCTTGATTTTTTTAGTTTTTAGCTTTATTGAATCAAGAAACTCCGTACCGTATGCGCTATATATTTGTTAAGGGGACATATGCTGTCCATTGATGACTCCAAAATCTTGATCAAGTGGCGTCCATATACTAAACTTTTTTCCTTTGATCTTTAATAATTTTTTATATTTCAAGCGAAGTTTTTTAATTTTGTTGATACTTTAATGTTTCATTGTTTGAATGAGATATTATATTAAACACAAGTCATATTCTATTTTAAGTTTATTTTTACAGACCATGAGATATATTTTGTAGCTCAAAAGCCATGTAAAAAACTTTTGGAAGAGTTTTTGGGTGGAGGCATTGTGGTCAAGACCACACTTTTAAATCTTTTAATGAATGTATAAAAGTGTTAAAAACATTTGTGAATTTTATACATTTTTATGTGAAAATTCTTAGAACTTAAAATTCTATAAATGTTCATATTATTGTACAAAACATTAAGCACAACCAAAATGTTATTTTATATTACAAACTAATTAATTATTATACTTTTCATTCGTTTTTATTTCAGCTCTTTCTCATATTTTCTACTATAACAAATGAAGAATTGCAGCCAAATAAAGGCTAATATTATTGAGAATATAATAAGCATTGACTTCAGAACTTAAGATGAGCAAGTATTTTAGTCCCTAGTTATACGTTTAGGATATGGAGTTCAAGCTGGAACGGCATAACAGGAAATTAAACTGTCTGTAATTCTAATGCATAAAATCAGAAATTCGTTACCGAAATACAACTCAAAACATGAATGAAAAGCAATTTAGATTTAATCTTATTTCTGCAACAAAAAGTTTGTTAAACTGTTTGTCTTGAAAAGGAACTCAAAAGTTGACAAGTGAAATCTTTGGAATTTTCACATGTTTTTCATAATTACCTCTAATTGTATTGAACCTAGAAAATTAATTGAATTTTGAATTGAAATCTTAGCTCTTATGGGAAAATAA
This sequence comes from Archegozetes longisetosus, assembly GCA_018873245.2. NCBI lineage: Eukaryota > Metazoa > Arthropoda > Arachnida > Sarcoptiformes > Trhypochthoniidae > Archegozetes > Archegozetes longisetosus. Next base: position 4,032,141 of record JAEMBT020000009.1, on the reverse strand, counting down.
AATATCTAGTTGTGCTGAAACTTTTGTGTAAATTTAGGCACTTTATTATTGAAATATTCTGTAGAACTAATCATTTGTTTAGATTTATAATTAAAATAATTTTAACTAAAACTTTAATTTATTCTAAACTTCAAACTTTCTCATAATTTTAAAAGTTGTCAAAAATAATTTTCTTAATCGAACAAATAGTTCTCAAAGTAGTTTCAAGAATAGAGACTCAAAATTTTTTCAACATTCATAAACACTAATAGAAACCTTAAGATTCTAAAATAATCATAACATAAGCAAAACGTAACTTTAGTGAACAGGTATTAGTTACATGTCAAAAGTAAGGGTTAGGCACAGATCTGTAGTGTGAGAGCATATATTTACTAATATAAGACCTGAATACTATATTACCCTGTTGCCTATCGTTCAACGCGTGTTAATCCCCTAATGTAACCCTAACTAACTTAACTAAATTAATGACAATGCTGATATTTTAGGCTGATTTAATTGGTTAGGTTAGGAGGTTTGGTGTGAGGAAGCGTAGTGTATAAGAGATATACACGAGTGAGGCACTTAATACGCACGCTCAGTTCTATACATATACTTAACATATGATGCGACATGTTTTCAAAGTACTTGAAACATATAAACAAAATTTTAATAAATCATATAATTCTCAACAATTTATGATAAACATTGAGATAATTAAGTATTAAAAAGAAATATTAATTGATCTCTTCCTTAAGTTGTTGAAATGAAGCCTAGTTTTGAATTGAACATATAAACAAGTGTTTTTCGTATAAATATGAACGTTTTGTGACACAAGTGCCAATATATATGAAATTATGTTAAATATGAAAATGTTTTGATAATACTTTTCTCCATTTTAATTAGTCTCGAATTAAGTAATAATTAGTGATCATTTTAGTTTTAGTAACTATTCTATAAGTCCTTCAAATATTGATTATGTGAATAAAAGTTAAAAAAGTTGAAAAAGTTTTATAAACTAATTGATTAAATTGTTTCTGCTCTTTTGGTTTTTTTTTCAGAAAAATATGAATTATTTTTGATAACTTGTGGAGAACATAAGAAAGTCTAAAGCGATGGACATAAACGGCGTTCTGTCAGAATTGGGATCTTTCGGTTTATACCAATTATACGTCTATATAATATCATGTCTACCCGTAATAAATGCTGGCATTGTTATGCTTTCACTTGTTTTTCTCACCGCTTCTCCTAATCATAGGTGAGAAACATTGAAACTAACAGAAAGTTTTACTCTTAATTTCTAAATTGAAAAGTTGGTAAAACTTAGTAGTTAACAGAGATTTTCATACATTTGATAAATGAATATATTGCATATGGTGAATTTAACTTTAAAGCTGAATTAAAATATATTGCATATGGTGAATTTAACTTTAAAGCTGAATTAAAATATATTGTATATGGTGAATTTAACTTTAAAGCTGAATTAAAATGATGTTCTCTATTTGCTGGCAGATGCTTTGTCCCGAACTGTGATTCAATAGAAAAACCACAATATTTCCAGTCATTCGTTGCCTATTCAATACCAAAGCTTTCCGGATCGACTTCTTACGATTCATGTGTACGATACTCACAAGTTAACAAGACTTATAACAAATGTGACGTTAATTTGTTCACAAACGATACTGAAACCTGTGATTCCTATGTCTTTGATCGAAAAGAGTTTCACTCAACAGTTGTGACAGAGGTTAGAAAAGGAAACATATTTTTAAAGATTGAACTAAATTAAACTTTGTATCAAATAGTTTAATATAGCTTGCAATAATTCATGGAAAATAACATTAACGCAATCTATGTTTTACTTTGGAGTACTCTGGGCGCTCTTGTATTTGGAGCACTCGCTGATCGGTATTAAAACTAAATTTTTATTCAAATAAACTTCAATCCTTTTCCTAATCACTTATCAGAAATTGCTATAAAAGCCGTATAAGTGATAGGTTTATAGTATTCACTTAACCTGTTCTTTCAACAAACCAATAGCAAAAAAGTAATCTATGGCTTTTATCTAATAGTTACGGCCGAAGATCTGTTTATATGGTGGCCCCAATCCTAGCCTTTGCATCAAGTCTATTATCAACATTTTCATCTAGTTCTCTACTCTTCGCGATATCTTCAGCTGTAACGGCGGCATGTTCTGCTGGCATGTATCAAACGGCATTCATTATCGGTAAATAAGAGACCAAAGACTTAAAACTGTCTATTTACAAATGAATAACTTTCAACAGGGGTTGAGTTCATAGGCGGCAAATGGCGGGTCTGGTTAGCAAACATGCATAGCGTGATCTTTGCTGTGGGAGCAGCAGTACTATGCCTTATGGCCTACTATATCCGTGATTGGCGTCAACTTCAGTTCATGATCGCTATTCCAGTCTCTTTGACACTGAGCTATCCCTGGTATCAATTGAATGTTTACCTAAGATTTTTGTTATCCTATCAGTTTTGGGTTTTTTCCCAATTTTTTGTTTGTATTTATATCTAAGGCTATTTCCTGAGTCTGTTCGATGGCAAGCGTCCAATGGACAGTCATACAAGGCGTTGAAGACTATTGAAAAGGCTGCCAAATGGAATAAAGTGGTTATTTCTAATCAATATCTTTTCTCTACTGATGATGTAAGTTTTACATTAACTATATTTCTAACTTAAATACCCTTCTAAAGGCTTAACAGGCTTAGAATTCACTTTAAATATCTCAATCATTGCCTAGAACTCAAACAACACTATAAGTTCTGCTCAAGTCATTCATTGTGTAAATTGAGATGAATTTTGAAGACTTTTCAAACTGGATTTTGATTTTGATTAGTTATCATAAACAAATTTTGAGAAACGTGAATATGTTATCAGTTTTTGGCACTGCTCAATCAAAGCATAAAATTTGCTATGCATAATACCAACATTGAGTACTTGTTCTCGCAATTATATAGAGTTTACTTAAGTTGTTGGACTTTGTTTTCTTCATTTCCTGTGATTGAAACTCACAAAGGAATCACTATTTAAGTCATGTTTGCTGTCAAAAGTCATATGGAATTGATCTGAAATTTGGTATTTTCCTAAAATCTGCTGATTTTTGCGCAACACTAGACTTTTCTTCAAATAAACATTTAAATGTTTATTTAAGCTATAATTTAATACTAAATTTACTGTTAATAATTTAAGAGCACAAACAAGTTAAGGCTAAGATACGCTCCAATCTAACGCTAAGATACGCTCTAATCTGATCATTAGTTTTCGTAATGTATGCTGCAATAACACTTATCTAAAACTTAGTCACTTTCGGCTCAAGACAAATACTTTATATCAAATTTTTCTTTTTATTTCATACAAAGAGTTTCACTCATCCCAATTCACTCCAAAATGGTAGTCAAATCAAACATTATGGACCAATCGATCTAATGAGACATCCTATAACTCGTCGCTGGGCTTTCAATCTGTTCTTTATATGGTATAAAAACTGAAACAAAACCTGAATTTAAAAGACACTCAAAATAAATAGTAATGAGTTTGTCAAATTCTAACAAACAGGTTCACAAGCGCTCTTATCTATTACGGCCTATCATTTCAAGCCTCGAACATCGGGTCCAATATTTACGTAACCTTTGGATGGCTAGCATTGGCCGAAATCCCAGCCATATTAATGGCCACATTAGCGATGCAAACATTTGGCCGGAAAAAAGTCTTATGTTTTCTATTAGTATTCGGTGGTATTTCGTGCATAAGTCCTATACTCTTACCCAAATCTTATCGGTGGCTCGTCACAGTCCTGGCCCTTTTAGGCAGAAGCAGTCTTTCGGCCTCTTATTCTCTCATATACGTTTATTCAGTAGAAATATTTCCAACTATTCTAAGAAGTTCTGGCCTCGGCATGTGCAGTATGTCCTCAAGAGTTGGTGGCATTGTCGCGCCGTTTCTCAACGAACTTGTAATTTGAAATTTATTTACTTTTTATCTCAAATTTATTGCAATTTTTGTCTTAAAAGTTATTGAAATTTACTAATGATTTGAATTTTTTTCAGTCAATATTTGGTGAATTTTTTCCGCTATTAGTCTCAGGAATAGTTTCACTGTTTGCCGGCCTATTAGTAGTGAACTTGCCCGAAACACATAACAGACAATTACCGGAGACTCTCGATGATATCGAAGCTTTACAATATAGTCAAAAAGCTGTTGATATTAAGACACAATTATCTCAAGGTTTGATACACCTAAAGAACGATCGAAAGCTTGAAGATAAAGAGGAAAGAACTAAACTTTTATCAGAAACCGAAAATTAAAGACTATTTTTATACGCACTTTATATAGCTTTTATATAAATATAAATGTTTTATAAGAGTCCAACTTTTATAGCAATAGATTTTTGATTAAATGTTTCAATTACAATAAGATCTTCAGTACCAGTAGTTCTTACATAATAATCATTATTATTATCGTTTATTGATTTTTATCTCATTCTAGAACTTATCGTTGCGTAAAATTGTTATAACCTATAAGTTTTTGATAACTTAAAGTCTTTCGTATATTATTTGTTCCGTTTAATGATTAGAAATGTTAGTGATTTGTTACGAGAGTCTCAATTGAATGGACCTGAGATTCCCGCGACACTAGGAGTACAAGTTTTCAATTAAAATCGTTGTAAATTATGGAATCTAGTGAAATTGATCAATGTTCATGCTCAACTTTCATACTAATGAGTATAGAAAAGCATTAAAATAAAATAAATCGCACAATATACTATAAATAGAAACTTTTTCTCAAATCTCTATTAAGATTCTGTCTCTGAGTGAGAATTTAAACAATTGATTTTTGTTTATTTTTACCTTAAATGTTGGCAAATGTTGAGATAATGAAGTATTATATAGTACTGTGTATAATATGCGATATATAGTGAAAAAGCCTTCCTCATTATATTCTTAGAATTGACTCATTCAAATTTGAACAGTCATCACTCGAGATTCTTAACTCTCGGCAATAATCACCACTAATATACTGTATTTTAGTCTTTTCATTTGAAAGTTGGCATCAATGATGACATTTTGTTAACTTACGTAATCGATAGCTTGTAATCTAATCAAACAATTTAACGAAATTTTTGTAAATGTTTTTTAATCAGTAAGAATTGAGTAATAAATATATTTACAAATAAATAATATAATTGTACTGAAATAGTATACAAAAAGTGTAAACATTAAAAGCATATGTTATCTATGATCTTGTCCATCAATTAATATAGTATTTGAATTAACAGTATTTTGAACAAAACTTGAATCCAGACTATCGGTCGATGCTCTCAACGATTGAGGACAAGTTTTTAAATCTTCACTTTTTGACCAGCAACAGAATATTTTCTCATATAATTTATGGAAAAGTTTAGGATTTTCTGTTTGCCACTTGACTAACGCTAAGATGATAACACACGAGGATACAAGAGCTGCTCCAACAACAGAAGTCCATTCTATAGCTTCAGAAAGTATGAGAACTTCCCATAGAAACGATAAGACGATATTGAAAGTTCGGGTCACAGAAACAGGTCCCGCACTTTCGTACTGAAGAGCTATAGTCAGAAAATATTGATCTCCGATTCCGCAAAAGCCGACACCGACTAGTAAGGCCCAAGTCCAGAGACCAGTCGGTAGTACGATTTTGTCCAAAATATATAATACTACTGAACCAAATACTATGAGGCATAACGCGAACCAAAACACGACTACTGCAGCTGGAGTTGTCTTTAGTTTTCTTAAGTTTATGATCGAAAAAGCGGCAGTTATAGCAGCTGTCACGGCCAGTATTGTACCGAACAATCGGTGAGAATGAACGACTTCGGACTCCGATCCGAATATGAATTCCGGTTTTGATATTACTGTGACTCCGACTATAGTGACGGCTCCGGTGATGCATTGAATTATAGTAAAGGGCTCTTTTAGTATGAAATATGCAAATACTGCTACAAATACTGGTGAAGAGAAATGTATTGTCGATGCATCTGATAATGGCATCAAACGGTACGCCATGAATACTGATGATAATGAAATTGTGCCAGATATTGCTCTCATCGCTAAGTCTAGTCGATGTCCTGGTTGTCCGAATAGCGGGTATTTGTTTATTGCGATTGCTGTGCCATAGAATAGGAGTTGAAATATTGCTCTGTTTATTAATAAAAAAAATATTTATTAACTTTTGTGAATAAGAAGTTTTGCTTAAAGTTTGTCAAAATTAGGTTAAGTTTAGATAAAGTTAAGGAAAGTTCAGGAAAAGTCGAGAAATAGTTTTTGAAGTTTACTAAAAAAGATTATGAAGTTTGACATAACTTCTAACAAACTTAAAAAGAACTAACTATTAGATAAAGAGAAAACTAAGTTAAAGCTGAATTTGCTCACAACATTTTTTGGGAAAACTGACTTTTCAAGAGAAAAACTTATTCAGACTTATTGATGGCTCAATAAAAGTTGAAAAGAAGTACTCCAAAAATGATTAAATGAGTTATTGATTAAGTTTACATACCTTATAACTAATATTTCGATAGAATGCAAATCAGTTAATACTTTAACGATAACAGAAGCCAAAGACCAACAGATAACCGACAGTATGGCACATAATAGACCAAAGGCTGGAATGCGTTCTGGCAGTGATTTCTTCTTCTGAACAACTGTCACATCCAACAGATTATGAGGAATCGCAATGGAGGTAGAATTTTTCTTCTCATCAGTCTCATCGACAGGCAAAGACAATATATCAGAAACCAATTTCTCGTTCAAAAGAGGCATTTTTAAAGCTTTTTTAAAACTTTTATAAAACTTTTTAAAATAAATAAATTAAATAAACTTTATATTAAAGCTTAAGTTAATGTCAAAACATTAGACTCATGAAAACTTTTCAAGTGAAGTACACACTCTTTGAGTCAGTTAACGTTTAAGGTAACGTCTGATATGAGTTTCTATGAGTTTCTATCTCTTATATAGTGAATGGTTTGAGATCTAGCAATAGTAAACAAGTAGTAAACTTGTTTCTGCGTAACTAGACTTCAAGGAATTACATCACTGAGATTATCATACGTGATCGGAAACAAATAATAATATGTTTGTTTATTTCTTTATAGTTTTCAAATTAATCAAATTAGAGGTGACACTCTATTTTTAGTGTTTTCGCCAATATTCCAGATAGTATTCGTGATCATTTTCGGGATAGTATTCGTGATTATTTACTATTTTTCTGAAGTTTTCTTTGTTTTCACTCATGATAAAACAATTTAATTCCTGCTACATTTCAAGCTAGTTTCTAGACATGTATGAGTCATATAAGTGTTTCAAAATTAATATTTAGTGTGCATATAAGTATTAATATTTGATTCTAAGAAAATTTCATTGTTTTATATTCTAGAAGTAAAGCGGGCTTTAGTTCAAACAAACTTTCAAAGTCAAGACGTCCTCATCAAACTAGGTCTTTGAATAACCTTTATTTAACCTCTAATGAGATGTAAAAAATAAAAGTATAAACTTGTCTTTCTCAAGCCTAGTAAACGTGACTTTAGATCCATAACAATTAAGTTGATCAATTGAAATGAAGTCCAAACAGAAGTGTAATTACGGAAAAACTTATTATTAGAAATCTCTAGCAATTTCTTAGCCTGTTGACTTTTTCATGTTTAACATAGATAGGTCATGGTCATTTTGGGGCTCCTTCAAGTCTAGTTATGGATAAAGCAAACTATCACTTAATTCTATAGCTTTATCAAAACATTTGTAGACGAGGATTATCTATCATGATTAGTTTATTATATGAATGGTAGAGTATGTTTACAATTTATTCCTGGAATACTATTCTTATCGAAGACCTAGAAATCTATTATTTGATCTTGATTTATTTACATAAACATCCGGTTAAATAAAAGGATTTATATGTTTTCAAAGCAATAACTAGACATTAGAGCGAAGAATCAACACTTAATTAATCTTATCAACAAATAATATTATGTCTAATTAGGGCTGAAAATCTTATAGATAGCTACTTGAAAACAATATTAATATTTAGAGCACTTATCTATCATATGATTCATTCATGCAATATATTAAAATATACGTAATCTCAACATTAACTTAAACTTTGTTTTCTTTCTCAACTTCTAGTAACTGAAAGTCTGCGATAGTAATGATTGTTGTTGGAATTCATGCTAAGTTTACAAGTATTAAGCTTGATAATGATTGCATCACTGTTATCAAAACTATCAATTAGCTTAGATTTACTTTGAATTGAAGAATAAGTAAACATAACCGGTTAGTACCGAATCGACTTTCGCAAACGCTTTGATCGTTATTTCAAAATTTAAAAACTTGTTTTCAGACTTGTAAGCCTTATTCTATTGCGTATAATTATGTAAAGTTTTACAACTTAAAATGTAGTGAATCACCATTAGTGACGCTAAAATGACGCAAAAGTCTCTCTTGAATAGGATTAAACAGGATTTAAGTTTTAAACTACCCCTTAGTAACTGATAGTTGAGTGAAAGTATTACGCGAATAGAATGAGAATCCAGCTCATTTAATTGATTGAATAAAAAACATTTTGTGAATGTTTTACTGATTTTTTGATCAGTTCTTTGAAACAAGGAAATTTTATTTCTCAGCTTACTGAACAAATAGATAAATGCAAATCAATTATTTGTTTACAATAAAAAGTACTAAACTTAATATTTAGTCATTTTTAAGTCTATTCGAGTTCCTTTTATGCTTATAACAGATGTTCAATGATTAAAAAAATAACCATCTAATCGATTATAGGAATTCATTCAAATAGCCTTTGACTTTTTAGTCATGGGATAAGAACCAATTCTTCAGACAGATGCCGAATTGGACCTGATCAAATTTCTTTTGGTTGTTTATTCACATTCATCTCATAAATGTATTCTAAACAAATGTCACAGTTTTTAGAAATCTTGAAGCTATTTGAAATAGTTGTCAAATAAGCAATATTTCTAAATTATTGAAACATTCAAATTCCATCAACAATACCAGCGGTTCTTTGATGACAATTAAGGAAGCATTGAATCAGATAACAGGATATAAACAACAGACCTACACCAATTTTCACACAACAAGACATTGAAATACCTAAAATTACTAAAAGCTGAGACAGACATTTAAAATACTTATCAAAGTTTAGCATAGAAGGAACTTAGAAGAGCTTTCAGTAACTGAAAAATCAAACTCTAAAGAACTTAAAAAAAGTTTGACTAATTATATAGAAGTAATTATATAGCATAAGTGATGTCATAAACAAAACCTTAATCTCTATCTAAAAATATCTACAAAAACATTGGTGTCACATAAATATATGGAGCGTAAAAGTATGAAGCTCTGATTGGATGAGCCAATCAAACTCATATTCAAAAATGATATATCAAATCCAAGATTAAGACCTAATGGACAAGGGAAATTCTGACTTGGAACTGGTAGGCAAATTGACATGATCCATCCCCCTTTGAGGAATTCATATAAGATATTAAATCTTAATTAAGTATAATCTAGGAAAGAATAATTTAATGTTGTATTCTATTATAATGGACGTATAGTAAAATTGAAAATTTGAAAAAACAATTTGATCCCCTTATCTTCTCTCAAATTGGATAAAACTATTATACAGGGGAAGGACTGAAGCTAATTTTGAGAAATTTTCAAGTTAATCCAAAAGAAAGATTCAGCATAGAATAGATAGGATATGCGTGTGTCAACAATGTGTTCAAATCTAAGTTAATGAAATGAATCTAATTATGTGTCTATTGAGAAGTATGTTTCAAAATTTCTTCGCTGTGACGATGGTTATATCGGAAAACTACACAGTTTCAGGATATGAGGTCAAAACTTGAATCTTGATATTGAATTT